>JALPQI010009878.1:0-48218 GCA_025490895.1 Thaumatotibia leucotreta | reverse complement strand
TGCACACTTTAACCAACATACAAAACTTGTTCAATTACAAAGTACTACTTGTTTGTATGCCAATAAGAGTTATTTTAAATTGTTTGTTCATTTTCACACTTTATTGACAGCACTATCAATGAAATATCTAAAAATGGCTCATTGTATAAAAAAAATGACGTATTGTAGTATAACAACAATAATACTATCTTATCAAAAGTGTTTGATTGTATCTAAAACAAGAAGCCATAACACAATCAAATGACAGACATATCAACTCAATTATGATACTGCAAAAGAGTTTAGTGAAGTTATTTTCCGTTTGTAAGGACACATTTGGCAAACATGTGAATGTACAAAATCACATAAAGTGATAGAAAATTTTGAAACATCTCACTGACTCAATATAATTCATATTAGTGCCAAAAATTATATTGGTAAAATCTTTGACTCACTATTTTGAACAATTTGAAGTAGTTGGTTGCTGTATTGAAACAGTTGAGGGTATTATAATGTATGAGAATACGAAACTCAGACTGTCAGCTGTTATAACAATACAGTATATAATTAGTGTAAAATTATTCAAAAGATACCTATAATAACAGCAAACTTATTTTTTAATAAGGGAATAATCTGTTCTGTTCTAGAAATATTAATGTGTTTTAACTTACGGTAAATAATGCTGTGGTTGTGATCCCGTGTTTGCATGTAGGTGCCAGAGCGGGTGTCAACATTGGAGAGTGGTGTGGGCATGGGGTTGGAATCACTCTCCAGCTCGTCCAGGAGCCGCGGGTCGCGAACCACGGCTGCCAGGAATCCCAGTGCCACTAGGTGCAACATCTGCACATAGTATATAGTTAGTTAACCCTTTACCTACGGGGCCATGATATTTGCTATTAAATTGTTTGACTTGACACCATTACATAAGTATGACTTTAATTTGACAGTGGTGGCAACTCTGGTTGACACCTGTAGGTAAAGGGTTAAGGGTTACAATTACTTTAAAAACTCAATTTCAATAAGTCCGTCCAATAATTCTGACAATTTAATTTAATACTAGGTTTTTTATTCATAACTTGCTATCAGGTTTCTCTACAATGTGTCCATGAGGAAAGGGAAAAATTTTAACAGCAGTTTTCCGGATTCAGTCCATTTTAAGACAAAATGTCTGTTTTTAAAACTGTTTTTGATAATTTTGCAATGATAATGCATTTTAGGTAACAATTTTGATATTGTGTTATCTTAGTCTTGTCACTTTTAATTGACAGAAATCATATGGACACAAATCAGCGTCAACAACATATAAGGTGCAAAGTGCTGTAGATTTGTTCAGAACTTAGACCATGTATATTGTTGTCATCAAAATATGTAAAAAAAACTTAAGTGCATTTTTTGTGACAGTTTTACCAATAAAACACTTTTTTTATGTAGTTAGGCATTTGAAATACCAAAATAAAATAAAATTTTGTTTAGTGATTTTACCAAAACTCTTTTAGCCTCAGGATTATGCTGTTAAAATCATTCCCTTTCCTCATGGGCATGTTGTATATGACACATATTGCAAGTTGCATTAACTAAGTATCTTTAATCACTAGATAACTTAACACGTTGAACGCCACGCCAAAAATGTAGTCTTTCCATTGGAGCCACAGGGGTCACCGGTGAGCCTAACCATGTTGAACCATTGGGGCCACGGGGGTCACCGGTGAGCCGTCGTGAGCCTTCATTTCAAACCTGTTTTACAGGCCACCGGTCACTTATTCCATCCAAAAACGTATGCAGGGTGAGCCGTGTGGCCCTAGAGAAGATACAAATTGCCTTGGTTCTTTTGTACTGTAAAGGACTTATGATTTTTTCGTCATTTTGTGAACTTAGTTAGGGTTGGCTAACTCGTCATAGGTAAAATATAGTTGAAGACTTGTAAATAAAGATTTTAAATATCGAGTTTGGTAAAAAAATAAACTAAATTAGTTTTTAATGTTTAGATTTATTTATTTACCTAATTTTAAGCATATAATACAACTTTTAGTTAAGTTTAAAAATAGGTAACGTCGTCGACTTAATCGCTATCAAGATGGCACTAAAGTTTAAAAAAGCTTGTATTCTTGAGCTTTTCGTAAAACAATTTATCACAATTGGCATAGTAAACTTAAAGGTATTTATTATAATTCTTATCAAAAGTAACAAAAGTACAAAATCATAATAGATAGTGAATTCTGTAATGGTTTGGCTCCGGAATTGTTTAAAAGGAAGCTACTTTTTAGATCGAGGGGGACATTATCTCCAGATCGACGTCGACGGAGTTGCTATGGGTAGCCCTGCGGCACCGGTTTTAGCAAATAACTGGATGGAGCATTTTGAGGCCAGCATAGATCTGCAACCATGGAAGTGAAATTATGGAAGCGGTATGTCGATGATGTCTTCTGCGTTATGAGAGGTGGCAAGCATGAAGTTGAGCAATTACTCCAGTATCTCAATTCCATTCATACTAAAGTCAAATTCACATATGAATTGAAATCGGAGCGTAGTTTGCCTTTTCTGGACGTGAAGGATAGGTCGAGATGATGGTTCTTTGGCGCACACTGTCTATAGGAAGCCCACACACACAGGCAGATATTTGAACGCTCTGTCTCACCGGCAGCTTCAGTCTGTGGTTAATTTTTTAAAGAACAGAGCACATGACCTTTGTGACCCTGAATTTCTGGAAATTGAGTTATCGCACGTTCAGGAGGTTCTGAAGAGAAATGGCTACATAATGAACAGACGGCAACCCAGACGAATATCGAGGAAGAAACATTCAGATGTTGTGAGGCGACCAGCATTTTTGCCTTATGACAGGGGTGTAACGGACAAAATAGGTACGCTTTCGAATAAGTATTCCATACCAACCGTTTATATGCCGTTATCAAAGGTGGCAGGGTATCAAAGGTCGCCTAAGGATGTTTTACCTTATCGATTGCAGCTGTGGTAGTTCCTATATTGGGGAAACTAAACGCACCATAGCGGAAAGGGTCAAGGAACATATCACGGCTGTTAAAAAGCGTCAAACGAATAAGTCTGCTGTGGCCGAGCATTTGTTGGAGTCTGGACCTAACCACTAGAGCTCCATAACCCGAAAGTCCTCTCAACCGAGCGTATACATCATAGCCGAAAAGTATGTGAAGCTATTGAAATTAAGAAACATCGGAATTTTAATCAAAATGAGGGGCAAGGAATCTCGTCCGCGTGGAATCCCGTGATTTACAAATGTAAGCGTGGTGAAACATCCATTTTAAAGCCATTGGATGTTGTGAGTGTTGTATGTAGACCTAGTGACAACCCTAGCCTAGAAGTGAAAAAAGCTTAGTTGTCGTTACAAAACTGACATCGACGATAACTTTTTTGTGAGAGTTAAGCTAATTGGGTGTCCCTAGATGTGAAAATGCCCGGATACCAGCCGTACTGATAGTTGCGAGACTTGCGAATGCGCAGGCAAATGCGGGGTGTGCGGGCGGGTGAGCCGCGGCGTGACCGGCCCCCGCGGAAGGAAGTTCACAATTCCTTCCGTTCAGGCCACGCGGCTCACCGGTGAGCCTTTTAATGAAACTCGAGTTTTTATGACGTTTAAGCTAGTATCTCCTAATCTATTTTGCTAAATATAATATTCTGCATCCAAAATGACCAAAATCTCATTTTTGAGAAAATAGCCCATTACTCAATTTCACCATGGCTTCAACGGAAATATCGTGAAGGCTCACCGGTGAGCCGCGTGGCGTCCAACGTGTTAAAAAATATATTGTGCCACATTACTTGTGACATTAAAATGGAATAAAGAGTAATACTTACCAAATGCCATGTTCCCAGCAGAATGGTTCCTGTGCGAACATGAAGGCAGAAACAGCACCGCCATTCACTGTTTCGCTCACTTCCCAACTTGGGCCGAAACCTCAACATTTTTTACCTGCACAGTATTTTATGATTTAATTTTAAACTCAAAATATTACTTTTAGCAATCAATGAAGGAACAAAATGTCAAACACAAAAACAATTCTTGGCTAACTCAAAACATAAATTATGATATAGGTAAGTTGTTCTGTAGCAAATGCATTTCGTACAATTAAACAATTTTGATTTTGATTTTATTAATTTACAAATTGCAATGTAATTACAAAGTGGTTTAGATTCTTAAAAATCATCTAAGTCTAGATTTAAAACCAATGTACTTTGACAATCTAAAATGTTATCATACGATAAACTTGCGACTGTTGTGCAACAACGGCGATAGAACCAATACCACAATATGTTTATGTTGAGAAAGCGACATAAGGAATATTTGAAGGTCTACTAGTTACGAGATGCATGCGTGTTAATAATACTAATAATTGAAATATGTGCCTTTTTCTAAAGGCCAGCTATTTAGGGTTTCAGTTGAATGTATATTACGTGTTTGCCTGGCTTTCTGCAGCTTGATAATTAGACACACGCATCATAATAAAAATGAAACAAATATGCTGATTGTTAGAATGAAATATAAAAGAGTAAACCAACCTATATTATTGAATTGAGCTTCTCTTCATATGGCCAAAATAACGAATAAAATCACAATTCACAATGTTAAATATAATATATTCCAGAAATTTTCTCTACTATTTCGTGTAAGTAATAAGTATCACGTATTGAATCGAAATCGAATAACGGATGCGATTCTACGTGCACATCGGCTAAATAGCCTAAAATTAAAATGTCTAATTTTTAATTATAATTTAGACGGCGAATTTGACAAGTGCTATTCCAGAACGTCACCCTGACTAAATTTAACCAGTTTTTAACCATATTCTAAAATTTCTATGTTGAATCGAGTGTGTTGCTACTTTTAAAAAATAAGTGAACAAATGAATGAATGATATCTGTATAAAAACTGTAAAATCGTTTTTTATTTTGGGTTACATATGATAATTTAATAAGTTTTATTCCATTACATATATGTAATACTTGTTTACACATGTTAGACCACTAAAAAGTGACTTTTTTAAATTATGTGTTTAAAAATATTTTTTCCAATTTGAATGGGCAACATTATAAAGTAAACTGCTAAGAAGGAGGAGGATTTGTCCTGAAACTCCTGCATTGCCTTCTCTTTCTCCAGTCTGGTCACTGGGAACTTGATTCACTGTGGGGTCAACCTTTCTATAATAATGGGGCACACAGCTGCCAGACTGCGGCTTATTGTTGGTTGACTTTGAGGTAGTATATTAATTTCTCCCACAGCAGTCTGGTAACTGCCATGGGCAAAAAAATTTAGTGCACTTAATACCTTTAAATGTGGGGGCACCGTCCCTACTCGTAGCGCATCGCCTTCACACAAAGTGTCCACTACGTGCCGGCCCATGGCCCGCGATAGCCTAAACAATTTGCGAAACTTCCGCTCAGACCGGTCAAATGGATTAGACTCGTCTCGTAACCTCTTCAAATACATTTTTTCACCCTCGCCCTCGCCATACTCCCTCTCGTCGGCCACCACAGCAGCTATGACGTATTCTTCATCCATTTCGAAAATAATTATTTTGTAAAACTTGATGTATTTGTGTTATCCTTATTTTAAACGGGACTATTTTATTCGCCGCTAAAATTAGTCAGTTTAGCTTGACGTTTCTATGTTTTTGTTTTAAAAAGACATGTACTGAATAGCATTTAAGCAGCTAAGCCTAAATTGAATAGACCGCCTAAATTTAAGAAATATTTGATTATGACAGCTGCTCATAGAATAACAAAGTGGTTTAGCGACGCCTAAAAATAATTAGGAGGTTTAGCGGCCGCCGTAGAATCGCATCCAACGTCATACTATGCGAAATGTCAAATTTTATTTTTTAATTTCTACTAGCAATGAACAAAGGAAAATTGGTGTTGGTGCCAAACTCTGTATGGATAGAGATGTGCGGTAAATTTTATATCTCAAATATGATATGGTCCTGTTCCAAAACGAACGCTGTCAAAACTTTCATTCGAAATTTGAACTGATTGTGCTTGATGACAATATTTTCTTTAGATATTATGAAGATATAAATAAATTATCATGATTGACAAAAAAGGTAGCTGTGGCCGAATTAATTTTACCAGTAGTTTCACGTTGAACCACCACTCTACCGGTTTCTCAAAGTAAAATCAAACATTACACAATTGGAGCGTCCCCTTGAGTAAAAAAAAGTGTCTGCCTGTCTGTCAGTACTCAGTACTGTCACTGTCAGTAGGTTCAACTGTAGTGTCAAAAAATTGTAACAAGTGAGTTATAATAAAAACATCGTAATTTGTAAGAATGGTGTTCTATATATTAGTTAATTTATTAGAATAAGTAATTTGTGTAATGTTGCAGCTATAATGGACAAAATTCCAGACCAAATCGGCTACCTGGTGCTTACAGAGGACGGGGCTGTCCTCGAGTCTGGCGGAGAGCTAGAGAATGACGAGCGAGTTGCCACTATCATAACGGACCTTATCAGCTTATCTAACAAGTACGTAAAACCATTAATGAACACCTCAAAATACTTAGATTCCCATTAGGGCCTGGACCAACAAAGAGGCCCGAAAGTTTACCTATGACTCATACGATATTATTATCATTTTTCAGGGTTGATCCAGTGGCTTTTGCTCCTAGTGAACAGTTCAAGAAAATCACCATAACCTACGACGACCACTGGTTCCTGATTTGTATGTCCAATAAGAAGATATATGTTGTTAAAAGAAACCTAGCTCTTCCTGCAGCTGAACCAAATTCAGTAATTGTTTGACTGATTCCAAACTGTAATCATGGGACGGAATTTACTTATGAGTAGTCTTGAGAATGCATCATTTAATATAATTTTTCAGATAATATTCCGTTGTATGACATTCATTATAAATGCATGGGTGATAAGGAATGTTGGTCATGAGGTTTTAGGTATTATGAATGTGCGTCTCCTGCTACTAGAGAGTACAATATTGTTCCTTAGCCGTGAGCCATTCAACCGGGCATGCCTGGGCCAAAAAGATGAATTCAGCTGGTACCAAATTGTTAATCAAATTTGGCTTTCTGTTCCATTGAGTTGTGTCCTTTCATTAGTGTTTGTTTATGTGTGGCTGCACATATTACCTCTAGGCAATCCAGAATATGCTTTCCAGTACACATTTGGGTGCTGGAGTGTAGCATTTTCTTGTGTCTTAGAGTTGTGTTCAGCAAACATGGCCTTACTTGCACAGCTGTTCTGCTTTGTCAAATTAAAAGTTGCTTTAGATACACTGCATATATTCACAAGAACTGTAATATTTCTTTCTATTATTATCTATGACAGATCTTTGGCATTGATAGCATTTTCTCTAGCACAGGTGGGCAGTATTGCTGCTGTTGGTATTTTCTATTATTTATTTTTCTACTGGTATATTAAAAACAAACCTTTATATGCCAAAGGAGCTCTCAAGAATAGCTTAGTACCAGATTCAATTCTAAAAAAATTGTATGAGAATATGGATGACTTTAATTTTACATCTCTTAAAGATTTTTTACCCAAATGGTTGGGATCTGTTAGTTCATCATTTAACAAGAAATTAAGCTCTTTAACTGTAAGTTTTGCTAAGCAGGGTGTTGTCAAGCAGTTGTTGACTGAAGGAGAAAAGTATGTGATGTCTGTAAGCCCTGTGATGAGCTTCTCTGAACAGGCTACTTATGATGTGGTTAATAATTTAGGCAGTCTGGCGGCCAGATTCATATTTAGACCCATTGAGGACAGCAGTTACTTCTATTTTACTCAAATGGTGAGCAGAGATTTACCCCTTCATAAGCAAGACCAGCACAAGATACAGGAATCCTGTATAGTATTGTCTCAAGTCTGCAAGACTGTCAGTTCCATTGGGCTAGTAGTGCTAGTGTTTGGGCAAAGCTATGCTCACACATTACTGTGGATGTATGGAGGGGAAGCATTTGTTGCAAGTGGGTTGCCAGTGCAACTTCTCCGCAGCCACTGCCTTGCAATAGTCTTGCTAGCAGTTAATGGAGTTACTGAATGCTATACATTTGCTACAATGACAAGCGCTCAATTGAACAGCTACAATTATTTAATGGTATTCTTTTCTATTAGCTTTTTGTTTTTATCCTACATTTTGACTTATACATTTGGACCAGTAGGATTTATAATATCAAATTGTATCAATATGTTTGCCAGAATCATGCATAGTATTCATTTTATAAGTAACAAATACAAAAATACTGGCTACAAGCCTTTAGACGGACTGAATGTTGGTAAAGTCTTCCTGTTGGTGTTGTTTATAGCAGGTTGTATTTGCAAAATCTCAGAAAAAAAATTGTCACATATGTCTATTATGCTGCACATAGTTGTTGGTGCAGTGTGTTTTGCTCTAGTTCTGCTAGCCTGGGTGTATGAAAACAGACAACTTGTTATTAAAATGTATAAAAGAGTCTTTCAGGCAGAGCAGACTAAAGAAAAAATATCAGTGGACTAGCATTAGATTGTTAAGTTAATTTAGAATATACGTAACAGAGTTTAATTGTAATTATAAAATAAAGACATGTTTTATTCATATTACATTTAACTTTTAATTACATATAGTGCCACATTATTTAATAAGGTTAGTAAAAAAAGTACTTCTTCAAATAAATACTATATTGAAAATAATATTTAACATTTACCTACATCTAGTAAGTAACAATAATATAATATTCCATGATATTCACTTGAAAGCTTATATTGGATAGAAGAATATACCCTTCATTTGAACTTCACATATTCGCTTTACCTCATCTGCAAAGAAAAATAAAGATATAAAGAGGTAAAAAAAATATCTAAACAATTTATTCATATTTTTCAAGTTTACCTGCAATTTCTTTCAAATTGGCGTTTTTTTCCTGTATTATAACGTAAAATTCTCTTTCATTTGATGATTTGCCAGTAATCCAATATTCGTCGGGCGTTTTTATAATCACTTCACCGTAGTTTCCCAGGCTGAAACAATGTATACGCTCATTAAAATTCTGAAGTCATTCTCTGTTATTTTTAAAATGGTAGGGTAAATTTCTAGTAACTGGCCACCTTATACAGGACGTCCTAAAGTTATGGGACATGAAGGGGAAGGGGAAGTACCTTAAATATCGTAGATAGGATATTTTGTTGATATAGACTTTATTTTATTTTGAAAATTAAATAATACTGTAGCCAGCCTTAACGATATCATCCGTCGGGCCTTAGCCAGTACGGGAGCACTGGCTGTGTTAGAACCCACCGGCCTCGCCCGCACTGACGGTAAGAGACCTGACGGAATGACCCTCGTGCCATGGAAGATGGGACAGCCGCTGATTTGGGACGCAACATGTGTTGATACCCTAGCACTGTCTCATCTCCGTGGCACTTCAGTAAAGGCTGGCACAGCTGCCAACTCAGCAGAGCTGCTCAAGCGGCGCAAATATGCAACCATAGGCAATGGTTTCATATTTGAGCCGTTTGCAGTGGAGACCTTAGGACCCTGGGGGGATAGCGCGCACAGGGTCTTCAAAGAGGTGAGGCAGAAGCTGTACGATTTGACGCGTGACCAGAAGGCTGGTTCATATCTAGCACAGCGGATCAGCATTGCCATTCAACGTGGCAATGCTGCCAGCCTTCTGGGCACGCTACCGATCGACAGTGATCTGGGGCAAATTTTTTATTTATAATTTAGTTGTATTTTAGTAAGTTTATTTTAAGATTTAGTTTATTGTTTCTGTATAAGTAATATTGTTTATAGTTTTCAAAATAAAGTTTACAATCTGTCAATAATACTGCATTCAAAAAATTTTGCTTTTTCTAGGCATCAAACCTACTGTAAATACGAAAATTTTTTTGTTTCGTAATTTTATCATGCCGTTCGAAAAAATTAGATACAAAATAAAAACATTTCTTAAGAAACATAGTATCTAAAACTAAAAGAATAACCAAAACAGTTTGGTTAAAATTCGAAAAATAATGTAGTTGTGTGAAGCAAGTAATTTTTTGAAAAAGTTTGAATGCAGAATTACTAAATTTTAAAAATAACATAACGTCTTCTTTCAGCAAAATACACTATCTACGATATTTAAGGTACTTCCCCTTCATGTACCATAACTTTGGAACGCCCTGTATAATGATGAACTCTATGTACTTATAATTAGAATTCATTTTGGAAGAGGGAGAGTGATTGACATTGACATGGCCCATCGTTTTAAACTGAATTCTAACTGAAAGTACATACAGTTCATTTTTATATAAGGTGTCCAGTTACTAGCAATTTACCCTAAACGGTAAATGCAGAGGTAACATGGTAAAACTTAAATAACCGACTTCACAGCACAACGAATGTAACAATGGGAATTGGTACACAATTACAAATATATGTAATACAAAAACACGTTCACGGTTTGGAAGTTGTACCTATATATGTATATTAGGGTGGGTCACTAATATAAAAAAGCTTATTTTATTTTATTGGGCACAGTTGTAAATAGTTGGGTAATAAGGTTGATAAAGAATACTAGTTCATACTCTGTTCGTTCCTACTTGAGCTATCTTGGACTACTATGTATACCTGGAAATAGTTTTCGATAGTTATGTAGCCTAAAAAGACGAAAAACAACTTTTTTTTGTAAGGATCCTCGGATCCGAGGGCAGTAAAACTAAAATTAAAAATGTAGTACTAATATTATGTGTAATAATCAAATACCAAATGGTACCGTTTTCTAGCTGTGCCCTCAAACAAATCGAAATTTTTGAAAAATGGCCCACCCTACTGTATATTAATGTGGATACTTGAATGATTTGGACAAATGAATGAATGCATATAATAGACACGCAGGTAGACATAGGAAGCATTAGTTAGCGCATTCGTTTGCAATATTGACATACCCTAAAATTTTGGTTTCTTTAAAAAAATATGTTTTTTTTTCTTTTCAATACAATAGAACACACAATCTATTGCATCCTGCAGGCTTAGCACATGATTGGTGCGACAGTATGTCGCCGCGAGATAGATCTCCCGTCCTTCACTAGCTATATTAACAAAAGAAGGACGGATAGACTATCTCGCGGTGAGATAATGTCGCACCAATCATGTGCTAAGCATGCATATTAGTTACACGCTGTATATTTAGATATAATTGGTAAGTATAAATATGAAATGTTCACCTTTGTCTGTCTGCATGTATGCCAGCAATAATACTCAAAACTTCCGGTTTGACGGTGGCCGATGGTACCAACTTGTTAACTGGAGACTAGAAGCAAATTGAATTAGTTTGTATAAGTACTACAAAACATTGAGTAAAATTGTCACCTGGAAAAATACGACAAGTTTTACTAATATTACTAATGATGAAAATTGTGTCAATCTTCATACAGGCCTGCTACCGCAAACACCGAAGTTCGTAAATTTGTGGGATTTGTCTCTGTCACTCCAATCAAAGCGTCATTAAAGTGACAGAGAAAAATACCCGAAATTTACAGAATTTGGTGTCCGCAGGGCCGCAGACAGTACTATTTACAAGGATGCTAGCATCTGTAAAAATCACCATTATAAACAGAACAACAAGCTCATAAATATTTGAACATCAACATTAGTCATAAGGCTGCGTTTCCACCAGAGATGTGCGAGGATGTGTTTCCATACAATTTACCAATTACATTCTTCAAATTCAAAATTCGAAACACTGTCATGCGGTCTCATTGGCCAATTTTGCACATCTCCGCTCCTCTCTGCCTCAGTGGAGCCGCACCCTAATAGGTGTCATTTGTATGGAAACACATCCTCGCACATCTTTGGTGGAAACGCAGCATTGACATAACGCCTATGATTGGTGTAAGAGGATGTCGTCGTGAGATAGATTTCCCGTCTTTTACTATGACAATAAAAGCCGCGAGATGCTAACCCGGCCGATGTAGGTGTAGAGGGTGATTTTTGGGTCACGGAGCAGGAGGGACCAGGTACTAAACACTGTCACGAACCCTTAACTTGGCAGTGTATCTTTAAAGATACATACTTTTTGACTCACTTTTTGAATTTTTTTTAAAATTCATAATTTTTTGCTCTACACAGCGGCGAGGTAGCTAGAGCGCACGATTTTTTAAAATTCTGCCAAGTTTACGGTTACAACTTTTACTATGGAGACACCTAAAATAAAGCGACTAAAAATCCTAATAATGAGTTAATTGATCCGATTGATTGATAGTTAAGTATCAATCAAGTTTTATTTTGGTTGTTTATACAGTGAAACTTGCTCAAATTGACCTTCCCTAGATGATTGTTTACTGCTGCTCCATGACCTAAAACTCACACTGTACAACCACCATGTTCGGGCTGATGTTGATGATGGCGACTGACTTAACCGATTTGGATGCCAATCACCGACATATCGGCACCGCAGGTACAGTCGACATCAGATTATATCGGAGTGCCCGAAAATATATCCGCTCAAAAATATTTGAACATGCACTCTAATGCTATTACAATAGAGACCAGTAGGCTTAGCACAGGATTAGTGCCACAATATGTCATCGCGAGTTCTATCCATCCCTCTATTATTCATCATCATCATCAGACTATGATAGTCCACTGCTGGACGTAGGCCTCTCCTATTAACTATGCTGGACACATTAGGAGGTAAATGCCCATAATCGCCACGCTGGGCAAGCGGATTGGCGATCGCAGTAATTTGTGTCCACCATGATGACGCTGCTGCCCATCATCAATCTTTTATCAAATAATGGTCAGTGACAGTTCAATTCCTTAGTCGACTCTTACGACACCCGCAGGAGGAGTTGGGGTGGTGACAAATGTATTCTTACTGCCGTCACCACACGGCCATTTATTCATATAGTTAGTAAAAGATGGAAAATCTATCTCACGACGACATACTGAACTGACATACCAATCATGTGCTAAGCATACTGCTCAGATATTGTGACAACCCTGGCCACTCTGATATAGCCGATGGCGATTGCATAACACCTAAGACCGACTAATAAACTAATAAGTCACGGTACAAGCGCGTACGTGTTTACACTTCAGTGATCTGGCGTTGGAAAAGTGAATGTACCTATTAAAAAACCGGCCATGAGCATGTCGGGTCATGCTCAGTGTAGGGTTCCGTAGTTATTCAAAAACGGCTGGGCCGATTATGTTCGAAATAGTTTTATTTTAAAGTATTCTATAAGCCCACTATTCATGATTTACGGATGAAAAGTTAGAGGGGGGAAACAATTTTTTTTTATTCTGGAGCGGTTATCTCCGAAAATATTGACTATAGAAAGAAAAAATATTTAAGACCCTTATTTAAGATACCTAAGGTATTCAATGATACCCCACACTATAGGATTATAGCAAATAAAAAAAATCATACCCACTTCACCAGTTGTATATCTGTACCAAATAGCAGATTTCTAGTACTAACGGCCATTTAGCCATGCTGCGGACAGACAGACGGACAGACGGAAATGGCGAAACTATAAGTTCCTTGTTTACTACAGAACCCTAAAAAGGTAAGATACTTACAGAGTTCTTAAAGGCGAGATTAAGCCTGTTGAAGTACACGAATTTGTGGTCATTGGTTGCTAGCTGTGCCGTTTGGAGCGCGTGGAGAGCGCACTGTTCACTGATGGCCGAAGCTATGGATGACAGTTGAGGTCCGATGAATGCATCTAGTGACTTGAATGTCTCTAATTCGAGATTGGTGTTAACTGTAACAATACATGTCCTTTATTATTTTATGAGACACATTTCAGTATAATTGTAGTAGGTATATTATTTGTGCCTTACGACTTAGCATACTCAAGCGATTTTTGACCGTTGACAGTCGGCCATCGACGACAACGGAAAATCGTGACTACGATGCCAATGACGCCATTGGACGCGAGACTCCGTTAAGTTCAATTTCGCTTAAAGATCTCGATTTTCTGGCGTCAGTCTCACGATGTATCGTTTCGCCTCTCGGCTGTCAAAAGGTTAATCATGTGCTAGCCCGAGTTATTGATACTGAAAGCTTCATACTTACCATCAACTGTAAAGCAAACTGTAGCACTAAGCGTCCTATAAATAATGAGATAATATTCTTTTTCTTCAGGCTCATCTTCCAGCTTGAGATGTACTTTAGTCAGCTGCAGTAAGTCCTCCTGTGTGCGCACGCCATCTCGCGGCAGGATGAAGCGACCGTGTCTCTGCGCCGCTGCGACTGCGCCGCCTTGTAGTTCCTTCTCTATTTGCTCTGGTAGCAACTTTTGTACTAAGTACTGGTATAGTGTAAGCATGTCATTTGTTGTAAGGGCATTCCTGAAAGGAGAATAAATAAACATATGTTTTTGTCTTTCCATGTTCACAGCCGATTGTGAAACTTAAATTCTAGTGATAATATATTAGAGTTCAAATTTAAACAAATATGTTTTATTGGTAGCTGAGAGGGTATATATCATTTCTTTAACAATTCCAACTATTTGCATTTAGCACATCGATGATGACTTTATATTACTTACCAGATCAGCTGTTCATTGTATACAAATGAGACACATTTGAAATCAGGGTATGTAACTTCTACCAGATCTATAAAACACAGAACTTTGAAAAAGGAGTTTTTATCCAGCGGCAGGTAACTGATACCCGGAATTATGTCACTGATGTCATTGGTGAGATTTTTAGATGATATATACTGAAACAAAACAGGGTTTGAATGTTGATTCGGAAGATTTTAACTTTTCGGCATCATATTTGGCTTTATTGGCAGCAAATAAGGAAAGCACTTACCGGTCCGAAAAACTTCTCACATGTAGTATAAATTTCATCAGGGGGAATGTTTTGAAAAGGCCCTACAAACATTTTGAACATTTTGTATGCTGATTTCAAGAGATCAAACATAACAGATGGTTCTATCTGGAACAGATATACAATTAAATGTTAACATATTATGCCATTAGGAAATGATTATACAATTCCAGTTTTTTCACATCACAATAAGGCTGACATTAGAACAAATAAACATTTTAAGTGTATACTCACCACATCCCCGCGGCTTTCTCCAATTGCAGAAAGTGCTTTTGTTGTATAAGGTATTCTAACAACCTGAAAGTGATAGTATCAAATGTAAGAATATTCCTCATAGATATTCATTCAATCTACACTATTATCTTAGTATGGTATAGAGGCAGAGAGAACTATGAGAGTTTTAACCTAATAAATTCTATGTGTGATGAATATGCTCAAATGTGCAACCACTTTTTATTACTCTGCCTGTAAGAAAAGTATAATCTTTGAAATCTTACCAACACCATCCAGTAACCCTTTTCAGGTTGATAAAAAATGTGTCTCTTGGTTTGAGTTTGGAGTGCTTCACAAGGTTCTGAAGAGAATGTGCTAAAAACAAAAAAAAATCTATCATATATAGCCCAATTTAATGCTGTTTGCAGTGCAAATTATTGCAGCAATGGGTGTCGCACAGTGGTGCTTCTGCAATAAACTACTAATACAGTAAATATAACTACATAAATAAATTTTAGTCAAGGTGCTGACTTCTCCACCTACAATGCCAGCAGTCATGAAAACAATCAGCTTATAGTATAAGAAACATAGAAAATAAAAAAAAGTAAATAGTTAAAGTTTTATATTCATAACATTTGCTATGGTCTTATTCCTTTATTTATTGCTTTGAGCCCACATCTTTTTCTGTAGCCTGATACCTAATTAATGTACATAATATTTTGCTTTTGTCCATTTTGTGAAAATATCTACTCATTTGCTCTTAATTCTGGTTTTATAGGTTAAACTTACGACATAAATTTGACAACTGCTTCACATAATCCGACCTGAAGCTTGCGCCCATCTCCACTCACTTGACTGGGGTGGAAGAACAAAACCCTTTTCAATTCCTGTTCAAAGTCAATAAGCATATCAGTTCTGTCAAACAAAGTTGTTATACCAATTTAATTGATTGATATCTATGAAACCTACTTCTCCTTCCTTAGGCCCGAAGCTCGAGTTAAATATGAAGAAGGAATGAATTTTCGTTTTCACATCTATCATTTTGATAGTTGTTTAGACGCGAATTTTTGGTATTACTGGCACTTAATGCGAATTCTGAAAAAGATATTCAGGTAACACTCAGCAATAGTATTAGAGCAAACAGTATCAATTTTATTTCTAAATGATTTTTATACGAAAAATAATTACAATTATTGATATAGTACACATACACAAACACAAGGTAGGAGTGTCTAAATGACAAGTGACAAATTGTCATTGTGACACAGAGCTTTGACATTTGAAGTGTATTCGGATATCATCAACTATTAAATATCAGAATAATACTTTTATTGTTATTTTTGTGCATACACATATTTCAGCATGTCTTAAATTAAATATGTTTTGTATACATGTACATGTAATTACATTAGGATTTACTTTATGTACTTATATAAATGGTACAGTAATGTATTTCAACTTTAAATCCATTTGTAACATTAAATTTTATACATTCTTTCATTTAAATGAGTTACCATGGCAACTGATTTGAGTTGTTTGTTGATGATTTTGTGAAGTTTTGAGCGTCAGCATTTTTATAATAATTCGTATACATTAATAATATCTAAATTTAATTAACTATTAATCATGACTATGAGAAATCCAAGATTGCCAATGTTACCCGGCTACGGCGCCAACCCCTTGGCGAGTAATTTTAAGCTTCATAATCATAACTTACTGCGTTTACATGTTCCCCGGAAGCTGGGTCGTCCATTAGTAGTGTGTGGATACCGTTTGCTCCGCCCCATCTTCTAGGGACCTTAAACAAAGCTGGGGCCCTACCGCGAACCACGAATGAAGTGTTGCCTCTCCGTCACACTTATGTACGAATCCACAAGTGCGAGAGAGAGGCAACACTTCGTTCGTGGTTCGCGGTAGGGCCTCTGGTGCGGCTGCGAAAGCGCCGAAAACCTCAAACGACGCAAATATGCAGTGATGATTCTGGCTGCATATTTGAGCCCTTTGCGATGAAGACCTTTGGACCCTGGAGACCCGGAGCACGTAGGATATTTAAAGAGTTGACGACGCGTCTCACGGATGCTACAGATGACCAGACGGCTGGTTCGTTTCTGGCGCAGCGAATCAGGATCGGGAATCAGCGTGGTGTCATTTATTCATACTCTTTGTACGGCGGTAACGAAATCGAAAGTATGAAAATGCATTGAAATTTTTTAAAGTTTTTTTTTCCTATTATAATCAATGATTATAATTGAATGAGCTCGATCAGCTCGGGGTTCAGATTAATATCAAAACTTTCAATGCAAAAATAACTAAGTAAATGAAATTGAATTATCAAGTTACTTTTATTTGTAAATGTAAACTTATGGGCACACAGGAAACTGGACACTACACACTACTTACTAATTTTAATAAACGTACCTATTAATTTATGTCCAATTTATTAATTTACAAATAACTTATTACAGATTGGGAAAACCAAATTCGGGGTTCGTCCGGTTTTTACTACGGTCGACAAAGTAAATATGTTAGTGGACAAGGCGAGTGATGACAACATCGTGCCTTCATTGTACAGCCGCAAACAAGCTCCGGAATTACCCACTTGGATTATGTATGATAAGAATGTATGATCATTTATCCCGCTGTTACTTATATTTATTTATTAGCCTGGTTTAGTGTTCCACAGCTGGGCAAAGGGATCTTTTCCTCCATTCGGCCCGGTTGTCAAAGTTGTCCCGCCAATTTGGATAGAATGCGTTCAGGTCGTCCCGCCATCTCCTTCTCGGTCTGCCAATGCCCCGGCCAGCACCATTGAAGGTTTGCCGTATCCGGCAAGGTTAGCCAAAATGGTTTCCGATTGGGACGGGAAACCTTCATTACCACTTAAAGTGAGTAAATTATCTCGGCCTGATGTTCTCAAACGAATTTAGGGGGTCGCAGGAAAATTAAGAAAAGGTGCACTAATATTTCAATCACTTATTTGTTTACTATACTTCTATTTATTTCTTTTTCCCAAACTTTAGGGTGCGGCTCCACTGACGCGGGCAGGAGCGGAGATGTGCAAAATTGGCCAATGAGACAGCATCACAGTGTTTCGAATTTTGAATTTGAAGAATGTAATTGGTCAATTTTGCACATCTCTGCCTCTCCGCGTCAGTGGAGCCGCACCCTAAAGCTTCCCAATCGCTAACGCTTAATCGTCAATCGTGAATGAAAGGCAGCTAACTGTCTTTGTAGCTCTTATATGAAATAGTGACAGAGAGTTAAAACGATATGCTACTAAGCGTTAGCGATTGGTAACTTGGGTAAGCATCCTGGCCCCTATACCACAAAACTTTACAAGCGTACAATTCTATAAAATTGTTAACTTTTTGTATGGGACTTTATACAATTTTGTAAAATTGTACGCTTGTAAAGTTTTGTGGTATAGGCCACTGGTCTTCAATAAGCCTTGTCTTGATTGTATATTTATAGATACTACGCTTCGAAGCATATTTCCAACAAACCCTGCATGAGATGCGCTGCGGGTCGAGCGTACTGCGCAAAGTGAACATATTCTTCTTCCTAGAAGATGGGACTATAAAAGTTATTGAGCCACGGACTGACAATAGTGGGATGTCGCAAGGTTAGTTTGATGAATTTCCCGCTGCAAGATATTGCTGTATATTTAGAAAACAAAGTTATCCAAGAACGAGATGCAGATATTTGGTGCATACTTTTACCTATAGTATATTTATAGATAGTTGCTTTCCAAAACTTGTAGCAATAACTTGTAAATGTATATTTTCAGCTTTAGATTTTCTGGAAACATAAAGTTCTAAAGGTCCGATGTATGTATAAATAGTACCTTATGTATTATTTAGTATAGGCATTGAGAATGTGCCAACGAGTGCCAGGAAAATACCGAGTGAATATAAATTTCCCTTTGCGCCTGTTAAATGGTCATGTTTTTAAATGGTCGCCTTTTCTACTGACAAGTTGGATTGCCAGACTATACAGTGGCGTATCAATAGGGTGGCAGGGCTGGCAAAATGCCACGGGCTCCCGGCCCTCAAGAGGCCGTGAATTTAAATTTAAAATTAAACTGAGGCTAAATACAATGTGACGATTTTTACTGATTGGGCCCCATCAAAATAATTTGCCACAGGCCCCAGATGGTATAGTTACGCCACTGAGACTATAGTCAATTTATAACTTTCATGCCTACGCAAGTTATAGGTACAGTGGGGTTCAGAATTGCATAGAAAATTTATGAATGAATTCATTTAAAAACTCAATGCAATTTTGAACTCGACTGTGCACACATAGGTCAGCCTATTTCATTTCTCTTAGAGCAAAGATTCTTTGAACAGTTTATCAAAATGTTACAGATGGGCGATCTTGGCCATGGCCTTATCTTTCATTTCAGGAACACTGATTTGTCGTCAACGAATTCGTCTTCCGTACAGCTACGACATGTATTACGATGTACTTGACTTAAATATTGGAAGGGAGGTGACCTTCCACGGGAAAGTGTTTAAAGTAAGTGAAACAAATACGTCATGGTATAGCCTGTCTTTTTAGGGTTTTTAGGGTTTCGAATCTCAAAAGGAAAAATGAAACCCTTATCACACACGTGTTTGTTTGTCTCTCAGTTACATCCGATTTTCTTCAAAACTACTGGATGCTTAGCCAAGATGCCAATCGCTAACGCTTAGTAGCGTATCGTAGTGTTCCCTCTCTGTCACTCTTCCTTATTAGTGCGATAAAGACAGTTAGCTGCCTTTCGTTTACGATTGACGATTAAGCGTTAGAGATTGGCAATTTGTTTAAGCACCCGATTGAGTTGAAATTTGGCATACATATAATTATGTAGGTTGGTGACCCATCGATGGACGTGGAACGTAAATAAATGAATTTTAAATAATTATGAGGCCTAGTTTTGACCGGTAAAATAGAAAATTAAAAGTTGTGCATACTGTATCATGTGATACGATCAAATGAATGCGATGCAATTATTTTTTTATTATTGTAAGATAAATAATATTGAAGTTATAAAAAAATAGGCGACAAATGACCATTGCACCATGTTTTTATTTTTAGATCGTAAATTGCGATAACTTCACGAGACTGTTTTTAAATCGCCTTGGAATCAATGTACCAGATCCTTTGACCTGGCCGGACGCTGTTGAGGTAAGTTTAGATAATATGAACAATGTAAACAAACCCTGCATTCAAAATGTATTTTTTATTTATAATTTCCTTCATTGAATACATACTACTGCTAAATCCATGAGTTATTTAATTCATTCTAACCATATTATCATTAATCATTATGTTACATCTTTAACACTTTCATTGCGGACGAGTACTACGCGCTACGCTCGTAGCTGATCCCTTGATTTTTCCACTTTGTAGCGAAAATGGACCTCCTACAGAGAGCTCCCCTCGGGAGTTCCCCGCGCTCAAAGTGTTAAAACAATAAATGAGTCTAGAATATGGATATTAGGTACATGAATGGTTTTTCTGTTTTAGAGAACTATTCCAAGAGGAAAGCCACCCAAACATAGACCATTTCGTCAGTTCCTGGATTTTGACAGACACGTGTTAAGGTATGACTTAGGTACCGAAATGGATTTATGGTTTAATGCTCATATCAGGCTACTTATCAGAATTTTCAGAACACAAAGTGATTTTTGGGTCATATCCTGTACCTCATGTACCTAGAAGGAGCGAACACGGAAGGTACTAGAGACCGTCATGCTAATTAGTTGGTCTATTTTTGTGAGTGTCCCAGTCCCAGGATGATAAATTGATAATATGTTTTACATATTTGCTCTTAACTGTATTTACCCACCTAGGTACTTAGATAACGACAGTGAAACATGAGACATAGGTAGGTAGGATTGAATGTGTTTATGGGTTATCCACTCGCTGAAATTTTGGTTGAGCTGGTATCTACAGTTACCAAAAGCAATTGAATCGTTATACACAAGAAAGAAAGAATAATAACCTTCATCAACTTCCTGTTTAATACAAGAACTGTAATATTTACTAGGTGGTTCATAATCTTAAAAAAATATACCTTACCTTTTTCATGAGCAAGTGTGTTAAATTTACACAGATTTTACGGCTATTGGGACGATCGTGGATCAGAGTTTGGAACGATTCATACCCTCGAAATACATTATTTCCTAGCTGATGATACAATCGAGATTAAAGAAACTCTCCCACCCAACTCCGGGACGGAAGTGGGACCGATGTTTATGAAGCGAATGAGATTACCCAGAGTAAGTTACAAATACATATTTTTGAGAAGATTGGACATTTACCTACTTAAACCCGCGTTTCCACTTAGGGTGTGGCTTCCCTGACGCGAAGTGGAGCGGAGCTGTGCAAAATTGACCAATTACATTCTTCAAATAATTCAAAATTCGAAACACCTCTCCTCTCCGTTTCGCGTCAGTGGAGCCGCACTTTAAAGGTGCATGCAGACCAAAAGAGCATTCGCTGTTCTATCCCCCTACTCTACGAAATTCGATCGTTACACGAAACGTGATTCGTTGATTTCGTAGAGTGGGGGATAGAACAGCGAATGCTCTTTTGTTCTGCATGCACCTTTAGCGTCCTGGGCGAGCATTCGTTCGTTCTTGGCCAGGTGATAACAGGATTTCACATAGCAAAATGTTCGTTCGTCAGCCCACGAACAAGTGAATACTCGCTTAGAACACTAAGTGGAAACGGGTGAATATCTAAGCGTTTCAACCGTCTAATTTTGGTGGCATCATTTCTGCCGAAGTTTCTAAACGTCTCAATGTTATACTTCGTCATTTGTATAAGGTACCGTGCCTCCTTCAAATGACAAAGTAGCATATTGTAACGAATAGAAACTTCGACAAAAATGATACCACCAAAATTAGGCGGTTGAAACGCTCAGATATTCACCCAAACGCGGCTTTAGCTTCATAATTAATGTGTAAGTAAATGTTTCAGAAATTACCTGATCACATTGAGATGACGGGTGGACCAAAACCCCCTTCATACAGTCCAGCAGATTTAAGCATTGGCGCGGTACTGAATGTTTTCGGACGAAATGTGGTCCTTACCGATTGCGATCCTTTTACTAAAGAATATTATCGTGTCACTTATGGATTCGGTACGTATAAAAAAAATTGTATTAGTGGGTAAATATATATCTTTTTTTTATGTTGGCACAACAAAGTGGCTTCACTCCACCTGATCGTAAGTGAAAAGTAGAGCCCAAATCGCGGCGGCAACGAACAGGAGACAAGCAGTAACCTGTCAGTTGCCACCGCCTTGCTGGCCCGCTAGATGCTTCTTCACGCTTTGTTTTATTCAAGAAAACTTGAAAATGAACTCCTTTATCTACGGTTTGAAGTAGCGCTTTAATGCAGTTGATGCTATAGCCTCTTGTATGTATAACTGTGCCAACTTATGAGTAGGTATGTGCTGCCAATGAGGGTTTTCAGAAATGACGTTCACTAGGGAGGCAGCACTTAGGCGTCAGGTCCAGAAACTTGTCTAAATTCTCAGAGCGCCTATAGTTTCGTGTTGAAAATGTTTTGTACGAGTTAATAAAATTAAATGAAAAATTAAAAATACCTGCTAGTTAGTTTTTCTTTGGGGCTATAGATAATTGTGTTTCTTAGCGGGACCTTGCGGCTAAGTGGCGCCAACTAGTGGCATACGTTTTCGAGAAAACCCTCATTTCGGGACTAACGCGACTTCTAAAAAGTTTAAGACGTCTCGATATCCAAAGTATTTTACATATATTATGGAATCTAGAACGTTTTTTTTTCATAATTAACTTTCACAGTTAAGTATTACAGATATTGACGAACTGGATGCGTAGCCAAGTTGCCAATCGCTAACGCTTAGTAGCTGTCACTCTTGCATATTAGTGCGACGAAGACAGTTAGCTACTATTCGCTTACGACTGACGATTAAGCGTTAGCGATTGGCAATTTGTCTAAGCACCCTGTTATATTATGTCCAGATACGTTTGTGCCCCTGCCAACACCGGGTATGCGTTCCAACTGCGTGGGCACGAATGTGGCGGACCGTCAGCTTCCACCATGGAATGGTTACGGTTCATTCGGTGACTCTGCGGAGAATTGTCGCACTGTTGAACCTAAAGCTGTACATGGCGACTTCATGAAATTTCTTCATAAAGATAAGTCAGTTATGTTTTTTTTAAACAAAACGTTATAGTTCAGGAAATATTATTAGACTGACTCTTATCTTACTTACGACCTTTAGTTTTGCATCATTAACAATAGAAAAGTGCTAGACTGCTGATTGTCTAGTAATTGTTAACGCAAAACAAAAGGTCGTAAGTAAGATAACAGTCGGTCAAATAATATTTTCCAAACTATACATATACATACTGTACCACTACCTATCCACTGCATAGCATACCTCGTACTTGCATTAGGCGAACGATCAAGTGTGATTGCCGCTTTATCATCCATTACGACTTGCTCATAAGTTTCTCTTGGAGGAACAGCTGTTGTATAAATCAATATCAATACGATCCGTGTAGGCTCAGAGCTATAACCACAGAATTTGATTTGGATAGAAGAAACAAGTTCATTAATTTGTATGGCGACCGAGCGTGTCAGATTTTGTACTGAAGTTGTTACTTGCCTATGATTTTAAATATGTCTCAGGCCCTTGAGTATTCATATTTTTTGTGTTGCTGCAATTAATATTACTTAAGGAGGCACTATTAATGTTTTTGTTTACTTCAACTTACAAAATTTGACGCCCGAAAGCTGCAAGCTGCGATTAAAGACGGACAACTCAGTAGATTTAACTGAGTTCATTTGACACGCTAAGTAGATACGTTTGCTCGATTAATTTTGAACTCTTAAATTTTTAGGGTTGGCTTTGATTCGCATGTTCTCCGCTTCGCTGCCCGGCTTATCACTGACGTCCCTGAAGACGCGAGGCGGTATTTCATTGTAAAATACTTCTTGAGCGATGATACTATAGGCGTTTTCGAATTAGGTGAAAGGAATTCTGGGTTTAGGGTAAGTTATTACACCAAAATATTTGAAATTATTAAAGTACCTAAGTAGATTCTTACTTAGTTTATTTCGAGTATTTTTCTAGACTTAGTTTGTTTCGAGTTTTTTCCTACATGCTATACTTAGTAAGCACTCAAATAATAAATACCTAAAATATTTACATTGATACAAATAAACATTTAGCCCTTTATTCATAAAGGGTCCTAACTTAGCAAGCCGCTAAGTATTGTTTGTCCCTCTCGATCTTATGAATATGTCTATTAGACCGAAAGGGACAAACAATATCGTCAGCCTCTGTAGCCTAGTTGGTAGGTAAGTGACCCTGCCTACGAAGCTGGAGGTTCCGGGTCCGAATCCCGTCGAGGGCATTATTTGTGTATTTATTTGTCACAAATATTTGTTCCTTGGTCATGGCTGTCTATGTATATATCTATCTATTAAATATATCGGCGCCTGGTACCCACATCACAAGCCTTAATTGAGCTTAACGTGGGACTAGGGGCCCATTTCTCGAAAGCTTGTAACTTGTAATACAAGCGGAAGTCCTTATCAAATTAATAGTGTCAAAAAGAGACTTCCACTTGTATTACAAGTTACAAGCTTTTGAGAAATGGGCCTTTGGTCGATTTGTGTAAGATGTCCCAAGATATTTATTTATTTAATACTTAGCGGCTCGTTAAGTTAGGAGTCGCTTATGAATGAGGGTGTCAGTGCTAATAATTGTTTTCCCCTTTCGGTGTTAACAATGTGTCCTAAGAGCAAAAGGGCAATTATTAGCGGCTTGTTAAGTTAGCAGACGTTTATAAATAAGGGAGTCAGAGTCGAATCTAACAAATAAGTTGATATTACTAGGGTGGCAAATTCTTCCGGCGAGACAAGATGTACTACCCGGACGTGGATTTCTTCGTGCCGAATGAGCCGCCTTCATATACAGACAAGGACATGTGGATCGGCAACGAGCTCGTGATTCGGAAACATCGCTTCAGACTCGTATCCGCTGATGAATATGCTTTGCGATATATGGAGCTACATGCTAATGAGGTTAGCCTTTTCATAAGACTTCAGGATATAAGAGTCAATATACCAACATGACATTGTACTGACTATGGGTGGTGTACATACGTCTGGCTATAAAAAAGTAAACATACACAGAGTAGTCGTCCCGTACAACTCCCCATTATCTCAGAAAATGATTTATAATTATTGAATGGTTTATAATTATATTAGATGTTATATTTTGTAGAGCTGAGTACGGGCGTTGAAATCCTACCTCCTGCGTTGGTAAACTCGGTATTTTTGCTTTGATCTATGACATCTAATATGCATAATTTATACGCATAGGTAGTAGTTTTACTAGTAAAAAAGCACAACTCAGAAATATTGAATAAAACATTTTGAATTATTCCAAAAAAATTGCTAATATAACTACCCATTATTACCTAGTTTTAATCATGCTTGCAGTATCCAATGGCTAATGTGCCGGCGATTATGGACAAGATACGACGCACCCTGGCAGGCAAGGAAAATGGCTACAAGGACTTTGTTGCAAAATACATGGATGCTGTTTTGCCAAATAATAAAGATCTTATGTCAACGCTTTGTTTCAAGTAAGGATTACCTGCTACTCACCTGCGTCATTTGTTGAAACCAACATAATTGATATGACTTCATTATATACAAGTTGATTTTTTATTCACCGGTCAAATTTTAGGGGGTTAATTCTGAGGTCATATCCAATTCGAGAAAAAAAATCGGATGTTTCAAACAAACCCTGAGATATTAGTAGGCGGAAATGTATGGAACATCAGATTTATTTACTCGAATCGGATACCGGTCCCATAGTAAAAGTTCATGAATATAACCTGAGAATGCATCCTCTGTTTGGCCGGTGAATAAAAAATCAATCCTGTATAATGCCATTGACATATAATTGATCAGACATCAGACGCTTGAAGTGCCCACTGATAAATATTGTAAGTAATGTTTGAGTAGATGGAGATATGATATTTTTCTCTGCCTTGTGTTATTGATCATCGATGGTATTCCATAAACAAAATTCTTTCTCCCGATTTTTAGACAGGCGTTGAAGGAAATAATGTGCGAAAAAATGACAGAACACGAGTTTATAACGTTGATCCGATTTTTCCGCGGGGATCCCGGGAAAGAGCCAAGCCCGAGAAGAGAAATGGTCAGGTGGGTGTGAATGACATTGGTTAACTGATTACTCTGATTAGCGGATCTCAATGGGTCTCAATTCTTTCTACTTCGACAGGAGCGGACTCATTAATGGGCGTATTTTTATTTTGTAACTTTTTTTTTAAAGTTCCTAATTTGGACTTTTTTACATTTTTTCTACTCAGAGTTCGAGCTCTTTCGATCCTGATAGAAATAAAAAAGTGTCCCAGAAAAAAATCCATTGAGTTACTATTTTTCATACACTTTCTTCGACCGCGACGTATCTCAATGGAATACAAAAAATGTACCTGTGGAATTTTCGAGACACTTTTTTTCTGCTGATGAGGATCGAAAGAGCTCGAGATTCTGAGTAAAAAATTAAAAAATTACCTACAACTAAATAAAAATCCGCCCTAATAGCTCACAGAACTGTAAACTGTATACGAACATTTAGCGATCAACGTATCTAAATCGGGGCTCCACTTGCGGTGGAGGGCGGGCATAAAGGTGGGTGAATCAACTTTTTTCTGTCTGTTATTGCCATGGTTACGGTCGCCTGAGTCACGCTGGTTTTATGCAAAATTATGCTACTTAAACTATGCGAACATGCATTTTTCTGGTGTTAATAAGCTTCCTTTATAATTTGCCACCTACAAACATGGACTACAAGCGTATTTGCATAGTTTAAGTAAGTAGTATAATTTTGCATAAAACCAGCGTGACTCAGGCGACCGTAACCATGGCAATAACAGACAGAAAAAAGTTGATTCACCCAGGTATACATAATATCTAGGTCATGTCACACCCAAGATAATCATATGAATGTCGCCGACAAAGATACGCTAACGCTTCTGCGTCAAATTCAATGCTTACCTGTGAATACATCATTTACACGGTGTAACATAAATAATGTTGTATCAGTTTCCAGAAGTTCGTGATGTCTTTGAATATCTGTTATTATCCAAAATCTATCCACTTCTTTCGCTCGTATAGTCGGACATATTACGTTTGTCTATAGGTGTATTCCATGAGCATGTGTCGTACGTGACGTTCTTACGTCTAAGAAAGTTACGAATACAATTTTGGGTGTATCTTAATTTTATAAGTGGGTGTTTTTTATTTATAGAGAATACTCACACTTTCCATATATTTCTAAGGTAGCTGTTATAGCTGTCACGTTTCCGACAAAGTAGCCTTTTTCGTGGAATGTACCTATGGTATTTAGTATTCATGCGATGCGATCGCCAATCTGCTTGCCCGGCGTGGCGATTATGGGCATTTACCTCCTGATGCGTTTATTTATACGCATAATTAATAATAGGAGAGGCCTACGCCCAGCAGTGGACTATCATAGGCTGATGATGATGATTTAGTATTCATAACGCTCATCTGGATGCTTAGCCAAGCTGCCAATGGCTAACGGTTAGTAGCGTATCGTAGTTTTCCCTCTCTGTCACTCTTGCATATTAGTGCAACAAAGATAGTTAGCTGCCTTTCGCTTACGACTGACGATTAAGCGCTAGCGATTGGCAACTTGTCTAAGCACCCTGATATAATTTATGCTTGAAGGTCATTGGTATTCACGGAAATAACGCGAGGCCTATGGGACGACCGCGCGCGCCTCTTGGAGGGCTTGCTGCACGCCGACGAGGCCAAAACTGGCGCGTTGTCTGTGCCACGCCTACGACAGCTTCTACGAGCCCATCGTCTTCCCATCAATACTGATCTCATGGACTGTATGCTTTCTGTGTACGTTCACATGATGTGTCTATTTTAAGTGTTTTTTTTTATTTGAAATCGGCTTACCTGCAACCATACAACATGGACGTCTAACGCCAGCTCAAAAATGCCCCTAAAAGCAATTGTTCAATTGTGTCAAGATGGGCAGGACATAGCGCTTTTCTTAACACCGCGCATGTTTCGGCGTAACAACTTTGACAAATGTTTATAGTATATAGCCAATCAAAAATTTGATGGACTAATCACAACTATTTTTAAATGGCGGTTTAAGTTTTTATAGGTTGATATTCAAATTCATTACCGTGATACATTGAAGATGGGGTGACACTTGTCAACTAAAATTTAGGACCATTTTTGAAAGGCAATTTAATATGGCGTGCGGCTTCCATGTTTTATTTGTTCGTAGCGGCTTACTCATGGCCATAAATTAGCCGAGGACAGAGACGCGGCCTACGATGGAGTGAGTTCGCCCAGAAGGTACCTATTCACCTTTGACTTAAAGGTTGACGGGTTATAGGATCTAGGAAGTATATGTAGACGCCGGAGGGAGCTGAAAGCTAAAGGTGCATTCTGGCCAAAAGAGCATTCGCTGTTCTATCCCCCGCTCTACGAAATCAACCAATCACGTTTTGTGTACCGATCGAATTTCGTAGAGTGGGAGGTTAGAATAGCGAATGTTCGCTTGGTTTGAATGCACCTTAATATCTTATCTGTCGACATCCGGTCAGCATTAGTCGTTCGAAAAAAGCGTTATGTAAATTGTGTAAGAACAATAAATGTTGTTGCATGTTTTGGCTTGGATAACTTCATCCGCCCGTTGGTTTTTTACGACAGGGCAAAAGAGCTTTGATTTTTTATCCGACTTAAGTTACCGAACGTCGATAGGTGAGACGGAGCCGGACTGATCTGATGATAGCAGAGAATATGAAATATAGAGTCAGCAGCAGATATTGCTAAGTGGGCAGAGCGTTCAAAATGAACTTGGCACGACCTTATTGCTAAGCCTATAAGAGTGTGTTAAGGTAATTGTGAACACCAAACCCGCTAAGCAATATCTGCTGATGACTGTACATATTACGAACCATCTGACTACAGACAAAATAGCTCGAATAAAGACATAACCTTACCCCATTGAGATATAGACACGTAATGATTTAATCATAAATAAATACAATAGATTACTCCTAATTTGATTTTGGTATACTCTTGGCTCGACTCAGTCGTCTTTTGTTCTTAAATTTGTCCTTTTCTGCTTTCGTCGCCCCTTCTTGATTTTCGTGTGAAGCCTATTTCATATTTGGTAGACTTTGTGCTTTTGCCATTTTATTATTTTGGCTCATTCGTTACCATCTTCGTTGAGTATTTTCGGTGACAGTCAATCTCTTTTTTTGTATAATTCTTTGTTTGTTATGTTTTTCTCGACAAAAACGTATAGAATAAAATCAAAGACGATAGGTCGAATAGCAAATGAGACCAAATAAGAATAGACTAACATTGAATGAATTGTGTTATGCGCAGGTTGGACAAAGATGATGATTGCAACATACGCTACGAGGACCTCATGGCGTTCCTAGACTTCCAAACCAGACCAGTCTACAATCTGGCAGAGGGAGACTACCAGAAAGTTGTGCGACACGCGCCTCCTGTCAGAGATACAGAGGTGAGACCTATTTATCAGGGTGCTTAGATAAGTTGCCAATCGCTAGCGCTTAATCATCAATCGTAAACGAAAGCCAGCTAACTGTCTTTGTCGCACTAATAGGATACTAAGCGTTTGCGATTGGCAACTTGGCTATGCATCCAGAATATCCAGATACCTACTTACACTGCGTTTGAATTTAGAATACCCTTCGGGTCCGAGAAAGAGACGTCGGGCTTACAATCACTGGTGCAATCGATGCTGCAGGGCAGCAGTATCACTTCGTGTGTTCCGAATGCTTTTCTAAGATCAAACGGAGTGTGCCTACTTATGTTTTTACTGAAACAATTTTCTCCGAATTTTTTCCACTTACTAGGTCTCCCCAAATGTATTGACGCGAATTCGGCAATAAATCCATTTCAGAAAATCTTTATTACTACGCAATAAGAGCGAAAAAGAAACAACTTGGACGAAACCGATCGCCGGTGATGGCGCGATTTCCCTTGTAAATCCGAAAGCGTCGATAGATTTGGGTAGAACCCAACACGTGTTTCCAACCAAATGAAAGGGCAAGAATTTCCGCTCCTGGATTCCGCTGATGGTATCCATTTTGATCAAAATTATTTCGTTCTGAATTAAGTAAGTAAGACTTACCTGATCAATAAATTAATGATGTTTCTTTGCAGTGTAAACAGTGGGCTGACATGGACAGAATCATTAATGAAGGCTATGTCAACTGGAGCGCATTCCTTTGCCAGCTGAACCTCGATCACCTCGTTAAAGAGCAGTAAAATATTTTTAATTTGCTATTATTGTTTTTATGATATTTTGATTTTAATGTTATTTTTGATTTTATCTTTATGGTTGTCAATATGGTCACTGTCGGCATCGTCTTGGATTTGTAAGATCATGGACTCTGACGGAAGTATTTTTTTGCTCAATAAACTCATATCTACTAATTAAAAATTAAGGGTACATTTTTCAATAAAATACTTTGTCTTGTTTCGATTTTAAATCGTTTATTTTTTTCGAAGTAAATAAATACAATCTTCTAAGCCATTCTTTCTATTATACTTATCTACATTCTCACTTTTACTGTAAACATTTACCTATGCAATGTCACATACTTATACATATTCACTGTTGCAAACATATTTTCACAACATTGAAAATGATCAGCGATTTAAATAATACTACTTACTGTCAACAAATAGTGTCAATATTATTAGAATGTGAATAAAAGGAGCTAACTTGTTTGGAATTTTATATCACGCATTATTATCAATGCTATTAAAATATTAAATAAATAACTTAAAGTAAATCTTAATGACTTTTCTAGTGATGTTATGAACAGGCCTGGATTTGCCATCTGTTTGACTATCTTGATAAAATAGAGAATAATACAATTATAATACGTCATAATGTGAAATTAAAATTTTAGTCAGGTACATACATTTTATGCCGATTTTTAATTTTAATTTACCCTGGCTTACGAAAGTTGATCCAATCTACCTATAATAACAGAATAAGGATGTATTTTCCTTGCCAGACTACTTTTACATTACTTGTCACGAACTTAAATGGAAAGTATAAATAATTCAAAATGAAAATTACCGTGATCTATTAGGGTTAGACATATGAAATGATTTGTTTCGTACATGGCACAAAGTATTCACTTGTGTCGATGCAGACTACACCTGGGCACCTCTGCTACAATTATATATAATTTATAAACGAGGTAAACAATATCCTGTAACTTAGAATATCTACTATTATATTATTACAATTTATGACACTGGACAGGTGCTTAAAAATAATTTAGATAATAAGAATAATGTACATATTTACACAGCAGCGTACAGCTTAATTTTTGACGCAATGCTATCAACAATATATTTAGGAAGTCTCCATATTACTACTACTTATTGTCGTCCGTTTTGGAGATCGGTAACTTGAATTTACACTACTTGGTCAATATCTTACACAGTCATTATAATTCACTAACAAATGCCATAGCTTCAGGTCATCGCACTGTTTCACCACATGTCTTTAACTCGTTCTGTCGCAGGTATTTGTGGTCGAAACCTGTAAGAAAAATAATGACCAAATTAAAAAAAAATAAAAATCTACTTCAACTCAATCTCCAAGATCCAATTATCAGATCTCGACTTGGTGCCAACGGGGTAACCCTGTGATGGCCCCGTTGGCCACGAACGCGTATGAATCCAACGGGTATAACCCCCTTCGATTAAAAGAAAATCAAAGAAAAACACGATTCTCGGAGATGTCAAACAACATTAAATAAAAAAATTGTTGAATTGAGAACCTCCTTCTTTTTGATGTCGGTTAAATGCCTATTTACTAATTGTAAAATATAACTTGCATAAGTTTACGATAAGTGCACATGGTGCTATTTTTACTGCACTTATACGGCAATGGGCATTTCAAATGTCTGTGTCAAAAAAATCTTAGGGTGATATTATGCACTCTAAAGTACAACGTTGCCCGTTAGGTACGTGTTGGATTAAATTTCGCACTCGTACGATGTCGTAATACGTAGGTTGTTCTTTAATTAAAATAAGTAAATTGAATTCACTGCAAACATAATAATAAAAACATCTTTGAGAATGAGTGTATTATAAACCTCATGTTTTTAACCCTGCCTTTTCCTCACTCTACCATATTGTATTGCTAGCTCGACTGCATACATAAGCATCTGCTTAAGACTGCTTAAGACACGCACTTGCGGATTCTACAAAACCACAGATCAGACAAAACTATGGTTAACTAGAGGAAACATCAACTTAATCCTCACCTGTGTGCCGGTATCGCTAAAGGTGGATTCGGAGGACTCCCCGCTAACGGAGACATCTTGATAGCCATGCTGTGGCCATTAATACTGGAACCTATACTAGATGCGCTGTCCGCTCTGAAATTACATCAACATCAATATGAGACATAGCCAACATAATATATACGACTGTACCGCAATCAGATATATCATAGCGTCTGGAGCGCTCAAAAATATCTCAACACGCCTCTATCGTTATAGCAATAAAGGCGCGTTTAACCTTTAGAGCATATAATTATTTTTAGAAGCCCCGGACGCTACGATATATTATCTGAGGGTGCGGCTCCACTGACGCGGAGCTGTGGGAGCTCGGCCAATGAGGCCGCATCACAGGTTCCGAATTTTAAATTCGAAGAATGTAATTGGTCAATTTTGCACAGCTCCGCTCCGCTCCGCGTCAGTGGAGCCTTATGATTATGACGACATATATGACGATATATTAAGATACGATGCGAATGTATAAAAACTAAACAATTGTATCCAGTCTACGACTTTTTTTATTTCGTTTAGAAACTCCTCACTGTTGGAAGTAGATTAGCTGTAGTACCTATCACCTGGATCACTAAATTAAACCGATTAATCTCATACGACTAGTGATGGGTCGTTCTCGGTAATTTCCCAATGTTACTATGGTGAAAGTTTTCATTTGGGAATGTTCCCCATACTGTGTTGGGAAAGATACCGGGAACGACCCATCACTACATACGACGAAGCTTGCTTCTTCTTTTCGTGCCGAGGTTCCTCAACCCTGTGGACGCCCATAAATCATGGTCCACAGAGCAATAAAAACACACGTCCGTAAAGTTCACATTTGACATTTTATTGACGTGGCGTCCGAGTGATAGCTTTTGTATTTAAAATAAATAAATAAATACATAAATATCTTGGGACATCTTACACAAATCGACCTAGTCCCACGGTAAGCTCAATTAAGGCTTGTGATGTGGGTACCAGGCGACGATATATATAATAGACAGATACATATAGATACTTAAATACATAGACAGCCTCATGGCTGGTCATCCAAGGAACAAATATTTGTGATAAATAAATACACAAATAATGCCCTCGCCGGGATTCGAACCCGGAACCTCCAGCTTCGTAGGCAGGGTTACCTACTACCAACTAGGCTACGGAGGCTGACCAATTTGACGCGGTATCAAAAAGATTAAATAACAATGAAAAAATCTTACCTATCGATCTGCCTCCTGAAGAGAGGATACCTCCAGGGCGAGTTTGGTTTACGATGCTCGTGCTGGAAGGCAGGATTGTCCCGCCCGTTCTCGTTCACAACTGCCATAGACACCTGGCCCTCCGTTTCTCTAGTTTTCGATGATAATCTCCTATAAATTCAAAGAAAGAGAATAAATATTTGAAGTAAGTATTTTACAAGTATAGGATATCCTTACATTTGACTTGCTTTTAATTAGTCTGTGTCCAACAATACGGGTCACTGATTGAGCTACAGCTAACTTTACACCTGCAAATTTTCGCAGAAAGTTTTGAAACAAAGTTATATGTAAGAAAGAAATGCAGATATTTGCCACTCACTCTTACCCATTGTTGCGTCTAAAAACTTGCAGCAATAACTTGTAGGTGTAAACTCTGCTTAGAATTTTGTATATATCTAAGTCGGGTAGCAATACAATGTAACGAATCGTATATACAATGATATCGTTACTAACGATATCATGGAGCTGGTGGCTTATGACGGTGACGCGTTTATAGTTTATAGTGCTCGTCACTTTCGCATAGATACTTGTTAGAACCTGATAGCAACAACGACAAACAATTACCTAAACACGGGACCATCGTAATCCACCTGTTCTGATGATGGAGAGTGAAGGTGACTACTGGCTACAGCGATAAAAGCTTGTACTAACGTATGGAAAAATATTTTTACCAATAACATTTTTAGAGTAGGGATATGCTCACCTAAGTATTCTAGACGGCAAGGATTGTTGCGTTTGCGGCCGCGCTCGCTGCCGGCTGTCGACGATCAGCACGTGTCGGTCGTAAGGCGTGTCGTAGTCGACTTCAAGCACGGTGGAGAACCGGTGTGGCCACATTAGGTCCACTGCTGCGATCAGAAGGCCCACCACGAGGCAGATGCAACCTGGAAAATATCATATACATATGCATACATAAGTTTACTATTGTGGAACTGGATGCCATCTGTGTTTTGAATCCATCCCGCATAATAAGAACATAGCCCAGAAATTACCTGCATGGTGAGGTAAACGCCACGTGGAAGTCACACAGTTTGACTAGTGGTGTTATTGCAAACACGCTGTACTTCAACGATATGTTTTAATACAATGCTATTGCTGTACACTTTACCTGAAATGAGCATCAGCCAGAAGCACCAGCCTAAGGGTGCGGCTCCACTGACGCGGAGCGGAGCGTAGCTATGGGAGCTCAGCCAATGAGACCGCATGTTTCTAATTTTGAATTTGAAGAATGTAATTGGTCAATTTTGCATAGCTCCGCGTCAGTGGAGCCGCACCCTAATGAGAACAACAGCGTAGTTACATCCAGCCGCAGCGGCCACATAAAGTTTCGCTCCCAGTGTCGCCATTGCGTACGCGCCGTATCAAGCTACCACGTGCTGTTCTATTAGTAGATATATCGGTGCTGTAGAAATAGTAAGTTTACCTGAAATTAACACCAGCCAGAAGCACCAGCCTAATGAGAACAACAGCGTGGCTCCATCCAGCCGCATCACTAAAGGCACATGAGGTAGCGATGCCCAGTAGCCGCCATAGCGGCCGCATGCGTACACGCGGTATCAATGTACCACGTGCAGCAGTTCTATTAGCAAATATAAGAGTGCTCTAGAAATAGTAAGCTTACCTGAAATGAGCACCAGCCAGAAGCACCAGCCTAATGAGAACAACAGCGTGGCTCCATCCAGCCGCACCACTAAAGGCACATGAGGTAGCGATGCCCAGTAGCCGCCAGCGGCCGCATGCGTACGCGCGGTATCAATGTACCACGTGAAGCAGTTGTATTAGCAGATATATCGGTGCTGTAGAAATAGTAAGTTTACCTGAAATGAGCACCAGCCAGAAGCACCAGCCTAATGAGAACAACAGCGTGGCTCCATCCAGCCGCACCACTAAAGGCACATGAGGTAGCGATGCCCAGTAGCCGCCAGCGGCCGCATGCGTACGCGCGGTATCAATGTACCACGCACAGCAGTTCTATTAGCAGATATAACGGTGCTGTAGAAATAGTAAGCTCACCTGAAATGAGCACCAGCCAGAAGCACCAGCCTAATGAGAACAACAGCGTAGCTCCATCCAGCCGCACTACTAAAGGCACATGAGGTAGCGATGCCCAGTAGCCGCCAGCGGCCGCACAGAGGGTTGCTCCCAGCGTGGCCATCGCGTACGCGCCGTATCGAGGAACTACTACCAGTAGCAGGTTCATTAGCAGCCATAACGCTAATGCTGTCCTAGAATTAAGAACAACATTTGTGAAACGGTATGTTTTAAGCGAGGTAAATGCAACTATGAGGTAAATGTGGCTAATTAGAATGTAGGTATCTTAATTTATTTGGAGTATAGAAGATTGTTTGATTTATCGGAAGCAATAAGGAACAAGTAGAATTTTTTGGAAAACCTATTAAACTAAGAGAAAATAGCAATAATTTCATCATAATCATCATCATCAATTCATCATCAGCCAAATGACGCCCAGTGCTGGAAATAGGCCTTCTCCAGATCAATCAATCATTTACATTTACCCTATAGTTGCAGTCAGTCATAGTGCCTCAGTCCAACTTATGTATTTATAAACATATTATGACCATATAGCAATGTACGGGATGTTGTACGATCGCCCACACCGCTAGCTATACATTAGTAGACCTTATGATGACATTCATAATAAGGTCCACCTCCACCGATGTGCAGTTAACAGTGTTGCTCCTAGTATTTATATGTTTCTAGAGTTGTGACAATAATGAGGGAAGTCGCATGTTCAGTGTCTTTAATACAAATCAAAATAAGACCTTGACTTACCACAGCAGCGTCGAGGTGGTATACCCTGCCGCGCGGTACTTTGCTCCCCACTCGAACCCCTCGTGTTGCACAGCAAAGTGCTCAGCCACGCTCAGCACAGGGTACGGCAAACCTCGCTCCAGGCCTTCTCGGTACCACTCCTGCACACCGCCGGCATCTTCCCATCGGAACTGCTCGTTGTAGTCCACACCAGGGTCTCCTACAGACGTGTTGCCCCAGGATAACGCTGTAATGTAGTCTTATATGAGATAGAAAGAGTTAAAGGAAGAGAGTCTTCATAGTGAGCTTGAGAATCCAGTTAGATTTTTTGCAGAGCTTGTAAAAATGGATATACTTCGAAGTCGTAGTACGTCTGCCCGTGAAAAATTTAACTTTGACCTCTAACTTTTACAAATTTCACCAAGTGGTTCATTAAGCATCCGCATTAATATAGTGATGAATCAACCACTTCATTCAGCTAAAACTAATACAAGCAACTCGTGCTACTCCAGCTACTCTTGATTCTAGCATATCTTGATCATCAGCCCATTAAAGTCCACTGCTGGACATAGAGCTCTTCTATTACTTAGGAGTATTAACGCATTAGAATGCCCAGCCAGCGCTACGCTGGGCAAGCGGGTTGGCGATGGCAGTAATGTGTTCATTATGATGACGCTGCTGCCCATCATCAATCTTCAATAGATAAATGTTCAGGACCCTGCAATCTCTTAGTCGACTCTTACGACACCCACTGGAAGAAGTACGGGTCTTACAAATTCTCACTGCCGCCACAACGCAGCCTTTTCTTTATTAATAAATGAGAGAATTACTCGCCAGTTAGAGTGACATTGACGTGTCCCAGCCCGACATGGCCGGCTAGCCAGCAGTCGAGGCGTTCCGCGGAGTAGGCCCGGTACGCGGCGCGCGACACTCGGGCGCCACCCACGTGCCATGAGGACCCGTGTTTACACACTGAAAATAAAAAAAAAAAACTAATGAGAATTCATCATTTGGTTTTGAGTAAGGAACCGTTTCAATAAATGAGTCTAAGGGCCCGTTCAGACGGACAGCATTTCAACTGCAACCCAGCTGCAAAGTGGCAGTTCCAGGGTAGTTCTGATGCAGTTGGACCAACTGCATCAGAACTGCAAACCCGTCGTGCAGTCCGCTTGCAGCTGTCATGCAGTTCGGTCAACCGCACACCAACTGCAATCTGGCTGCAATTTTGTTATGCAGTCGTATTACAGTTATATTGCAGTTGATACGACTGCAATACAACTGCAATGCAGCTTGGTTATCTATTCAGTTCAGTTTTTAGTTCGATCGAGTAAATACGTTCGTGCCTTTTGTTGATAAAAAAGGCAGAAGTTTTACTGCAAGAGCAGTCGTACCAACTGCAATATAACTGCAATACTACTGCATAACAAAATTGCAGCCCGATTGCAGTTGGTGTGCGGTTGACCGAACTGCATGACAGCTGCAAGCGGACTGCACTACGGGTTTGCAGTTCTGACGCAGTTGGTCCAACTGCATCAGAACTGCCCCGGAACTGCCACTTTGCAGTTGGGTTGCAGTTGAAATGGTGTCCGTCTGACCGGGCCCTAATGAGTAATGACTACCCCATTTCAATACAATGTTGAAAAGTAATCAAAAAGTTAAATAAGTATAAAACCGGGCAACAGCATGTTCCGTTGGGTTTACCCTTGAATTGCCGACAAACATTTAATCGAATATTGTTTCAAAGACAACGATTCAAGTATTTTCATTTCATCGACAAGTCGTTCTGGCGAAGAATCGTTTGCAATAAATTTAAATCAAGGACTTTTAAATGGTATTTGAGTTATTATGTGTATAGCTTATATCGAGGTTTTTTGTTACGGGATTTTTTATTTCAATTCGTTTTAAATTTAGTAATACTTATTCCGCGTAATTTTATTTCAATTTTTAATATTTCGTTATCGAATCTAGACGCAGTTACATCGGAGTTTCTGGGTTGCAATAAAAAAAAAATAACCTCGAAGACTAAGGCGGGAGCAAAGCTCCCGCCTTAGTCTTCTAACCTAACCTATCCGAGTCGGATCTGCCCCGGAAGGTTTTGTTCGCTCGCTTCGCTCGCTCACTCGGCCATTTTGTTTTTTTTTTCAAAATATTTCTTTGTCGAATCTAGACGCAGTTACATCGGAGTTTCTGGGTTGCAATAAAAAAAAATAACCTCGAAGACTAAGGCGGGAGCAAAGCTCCCTCCTTAGTCTTCTAACCTAACCTATCCGAGTCGGATCTGCCCCGGAAGATTTTGTTCGCTCGCTTCGCTCGCTCACTCGGCCATTTTTTTTTTCAAAATATTTATTTTAAAAACTACTATTTATGAACATAGAGGTTAATTTTGGGAAAAAGTTTTTCCTACAAAACATGCTTATTTTAGCGTATTCTGCACGCTAAATTAATAAAAAATACGTGTCATAATGCCACCAACATCCATCGATTTTTTTTAAGTCCTCAGCCCCCTTCCAACCCAGCCGAAAAATGTATAAATGTACGACATATAAAAATGTATTGTAGTAATATGTCGAACAAATGAATTTCAATGTTTAGTAGTTGAGACAATTAAAATAATTTGAAACAAATCACTGACCAAGTGATATTCGTTGAATAGTTTTTCAGTGCAGTAAAAGTTTTTTAATTGAATAGTATGTGTAACAAAAAAATGCCAAACGAAATTCCTAGTACTGAAGTTTCGATGAATCGTTGTCGATGAAATGAAATTCGATTAAACGTTTGTCGGTAAAATGAATGGACACCGTTCCGTTGTTACCAATTCAAAAACGGCTGTGCCAATTAAGTCCGAAATAGTTTTATTTTTAAGTATTCTAGAAGCTTATTTCAAGACTTTTTGGACCCACAGATTATATTTACGTGGGGACACATTTTTTTTATTCTGGAGCCGTTAGGTATCTCCGAACATATAGAATTTAGAAAACAACTTTCGTTTGGGACCCTCATTCTTTACCTTTACTCTTTTTACGGAACCCTAAAAATGAATAAACACCGTAAATATTATAGATAGGTATATAATTTATCCTATACGTTTAGCAATTTACAGATTTACTTTGACTACGTCAAGTAGCTTTTATTCAACCAGATTGCGGCACACTATTCCTGAGTCACGACCGATCAGCTGGTTTTTGCTATAGATACAATATAAATAATAGCTTCATTACTTACAATTATTGCACTCGCAATTTAGATCCGTATCGTGAACTACATTGGTTTATATTGTTATTATCTTCTTGGTCATTTACGATACGACAATGTTTAAGAATATAACGGGTTGAAGAAAAATTGGTTAAGATTTATTTATTAGTTACGGAACAATATTTAGGTGCCGTAAAACGTCCTATCAATAGTCCAAACGATCACAACAATACGAGCCCCGATGCAGTGGAGTTCGTCTAGTTCGAAACAATTTTTAAAAATTTTTGAATATTTTAAAAATGATCACATTATGTTAATGATAAATTGTATGAACGTTAGTCATGGTTAATGTACTACATTTCAAGATACACAACAATCTGAAGTACGCTTTTGTTGTTTAATAAATCGATTTTAACAAACCAGTGTCTAAATTATATTTTCGTTCACCACCGTAATTCCGCGCTTATAAGCTTGACGCAAAATTCGCAGTGCATCAGGTGTACCATGTCGTCTTTAATATTAATGGCGTTCTTTACATTCATTAATTATTTACAAAATTAAAAATTGTGGCAAAATTAAAAAAAAAAAACCTCTCGTAAAATAGTTTTTTTTTTAAATTCTGATTTATTAAGTCCAAATATTTTATACTCAAAGAAATTACTTTAGTATTACTATTGAATAGTGAAGGTTTTGTCTCTAAACCTTTTCCCCCGGATGAACGGGATAATCTCGAAAAACTGTCTAACTGGACGAGAACATATGCATCGGGGCTGTAGTCTAAAACTTAATCGAATATCTTCCATTAGGTGTAACTGTTATACCTACTATCAATCGTACTGTTCAAAGAGAAAAAATGCTCATTAATAATAGACAAAATATAGACAAAGCTAAAAAAAAAGATAGGGTAAAGAACAGCGTGATAAGAGAAAAGTGCGGACTCGATGAAGATGTACCTAGTGACAAAAATTGAGATGATGATGTTAAGATGGTTTGACATGTAGAGAGGATGCAGATTTAGGAGTTCAAATTGTGGATGTGGTGCAGTATTGGACCACAGTTGGGTGGTTTTACAGTACTGTGCGGGCGATTTCACATTGAACACCCTGGCTAATACATCTGGTATTATGGTGGCTTATGATGGTCCGATTTTATCCCCACTCGTATACTTGTTAGAAGGTGAGAGCTACGACGAGAAACGACAAACACGGAACCATCATAAGCCCACAGGCCTACTATCGCGTACACCGAAGTTCGTAAATTTCGGGAATTTGTCTCTGTCACTCCCACGAAGACATTATTAGAGTGACAGAGAAAAATCCTCGAAATTTACGAACTTCGGTGTTCGCGGTAGGGCCGCTGAGCTTAAATCGCAGTTCGTTGTCGCCGTCACTCCATCAAGGCGTAGTAGGATTGACAGAACTATTCGAAAATTCGTTCCCATTTACAATGTTCTAGGTAAGGGAGGTTCAGAAGTTCGATCATCGAATTCCGTTTGGATAGCCATTCGGCTGACTCATACGCACAGAATTTCAAAAGATATTTACTGTCGACAAGAGAAGGCGTGCAATTGCCTTAAGGTGCGTTTAAACCACAAGAGCATTCGCTGTTCTAGCGCCCGTTCTACGAAATCAACCAATCACGTTTTGTGTACCGATCGAATTTCGTAGAGTGGGAGGTTAGAACAGCGAATGCTCTTTTAGTTTGAACGCACCTTTACTAAATTGTAGGTCAAAAATTTCAATATCTTAGGTATATCCGCCTCGGCTACTACGTGATTCAGAATTTCAAATCCTTTTACGTAATGACTGTATTTGGGCAGTAGGCGATTACTTCCTTGAAAGACACTTATATTTAAGATATGTAGGTATACTAATTGACGAGTAGGTTGATTTGATATCATTATAGGTACATTTTTGGAAAAAATATGTGTTAATTTATGTTTAATGAATTGCTAATTTAATTATTATGTCCTTTATTTAAATATTCTCTTAGGCTAGGTTGTTATAATATGGTTATAAAAGTAAAATACAATACAACATACAAAAACAATATAAAATATAAACACATTATAAAAACCTAACCTAGGGTGCCGCCGGCAACGGGGCGGGCCCAAGCTGCCGGTGGTTAAGGTCGCAGAGAGAGGAACCGACGGACTATCCGGGCCGTGTCCAGGATTACCGCCTTCTGCATCTGACCCTTGACCCAGCCATCTAGCGAGAGACTCTTAAGATGTTGGTCGAGACTCTTCGCTATTAAACCGTTCGCTGTAACGATTATCGGGACTATGATTGTCGAGTCAACATCCCACATGGCGGTTATCTCGTGAGCCAAGTCTAGGTACTTACTGGACTTGTCCTTTTCGGCCTTCACGAGATTCTCATCATGGGGGATGGTGACGTCGACGAGCACAGCCCGGCGCTGCGATCGATCTACCAGCACGATATCAGGCTTATTGGCTACAATAGTCCTGTCCGTGATGATAGGTCGATCCCAATAGAGCGTGGCACGACCATTTTCGAGAACTGGTGCAGTTGTGTACTTGTAGTATGGCACTTCGACGTCCACAAGGCCGTTTTGTTTGTACTGTGTTCTTGTCTCGAATAAACGTTTTTCTTTCTTTCTTTCTTTCTTTCTTTATTGAAGAGCAAGCTGCTGGTGTATAATACTGGCTACGAGGTTATGTCTGTGCAAGTACTCGGTGTTAGCAATCTGAGAACAACCGGAAATAATATGCCTGAGTGACTCCCCGGGACGGCGGCATGCCCGACAGATGTCGACCGTACCGTCCTTCAGGATATATTTCCGGTAGTTACTCGTCATGATAACCTCGTCAGCAATTGCACAGGCAAAACCCTCGGTTTCTCCGAACCGAGTATTTGATTTATTATAAATTTTTTGACATGTGTTTTATAACATTAAATTATTAGAATTTGAATTTGAATTTGCTATAATTCAAAATGTTTTTTTAATAGTAAAGAAAAGAATATGTGTGCATATGGCACTGGTCCTACCGAAAACGAGTTAGCGATTGATTGATAGCTTGGCCATAAAAAGCAATCAAAGGATAATCTGACCGCTGAGTAAGTAACTATAATATCGACGACATAATTATCATCAGGATCTTGATAGGCATTAATACGTTCGCCTCCTGTATTGTTTCACTAAGTGGTAATAGGTACTATGCCGATCGAAATTATCTGATAGAACTCTTATGCTATTGACACGCATGTGTAACTGAAAAAAGATTGTACCTAAGCATAAGCCAGTGGCACAGCACTTGTGTCAATAACGTTCGTATTTCTGTGGCACTGGCATAGGAGGAAGAACTTGATTTATGCTAGTGGCATAACAATAAGGTTACTCTGATCACGTATATTTGTGTCACTGGCAAAGGAATCATATTTTGTTGGTCACACACGCTGTGTCACCGGCGTCGAACGTGTTAATGATAAAGCTGATTGGGCTATGCGGGATTGTTCGCTTTACAGAAGCATTATTCTACAACGGCACACCCAACAAGCTAGTTTTGTAAGATTATAAATCACATTCCTATCAGCAGGAACAAGTTTTAGCAGCGGACTCACCTAGTATTACAGTTCCTACGAAGAGACTGAGGGTGACTATGGTGAATGTGGAAAATCTCTGAAACAATAAAAAAACACTTGAACTTAGTTTGTCAGCCACCGTAACCTAGTTGGTATAATAATAACCCTGTCTACGAATCTGGAGGTTACGGGTTCGAATCCCAGCGAGGGCATTTGTGTATGTGTATGGCTGTCTATTATTTAAGTACCTATCTATTAGATATACAGGGTGTTTAAGATAACGATGTAGGAATTTCCGAGAGGTGGTAAAGGAGACTTATTTGGAGATTTTGAACCCTATTTACCTTAGTCCAATATGTGACAGTTTTTTTTAAAACACGTTTTTCAAAATGTTTAGTTTTATACCAAAAATTTACTTAAATAGTTAAATTTAAAACAAAATATGCAATAAATAGCATTGTTTTTTTTTTATAATTAACATAACAATTAGTTGAGTAATAAATAAAAAAAAAAATTAACTCCCACTTTCCACACACAACATTTTTTTTAATAATTTTTCTAGTTCATCATTACTGATTTCTAACAGTAAATTAAACTTTATCGGCCTGTGAAGAAAAAGTAGTCGGGATATGAGTCTTCCTATTCGTGTAACATGCTTGATTTTCTAGGTTTTGATTACAAAAAAGAATACAACAAAATAGCAATTAGTTTAAAAGTTATCGTCGATCAATTGTTGAACGCCGTCACCAAACAAAATAAGTTTCTTGTAGTTAGTAGGCAAGTGTGAGTTCAATTTTTTCTTATTACAAAAAAACTGTCACATATTGGACTAAGGTAAATAGGGTTCAAACTCTTCCAATTAGTCTCCTTTACCACCTCCAGAAATTCCTACATCGTTATCCCAAACACCCTGTATATCTTCGCTTGGTACCTACCCCCATCACAAACCTTAATTGAGCTTACCGTGGGACTAGGTCGATTTGTGTAAGAAGTCCCAAGATATTTATTTACTTACCATTTATTTATTATGTGATTAGCAAAAAACGAGCGATTCAAATGAAGCAAGTAATTGCATAGGCATTCGTATCTATAGGTATGTGATTGTGATGGCATCGTTAATTTCCAATAAATAAATTGAAATGCAAGGGAAACCAAAACTAAGAAAGTAGTTGTGAACATGTTATAATTAATAAAATACTTTCGAAAAAAATTTGCTCAACGTGTCATGACAACTTTGTGTAATGTCTGGCTGAATATTATATTATTCTGTAGTTTTTGTCTTGTCATGCTTGTCATGGCGTATAAGTGCAAAAATAATAACACATACCTGGAAAATGAAGCCAAATCAAATTAAGCAAATTTATAAGGATTTTACGTATGCTAATTATGTGCTAAGCGCCGAGCGTTATCTCCTAAATGAAGTAGAGATATTTAATGAATAAAGTATGTGAACGTGAGCTTAAAGAGCCAGACGTGAAAATTATGTGCATTTCAGGGATGTGGTAAACTAATTAGGAAAGAGTGAAATTCAAAGATAAAAAAGGCAGTGAGTGAAAAGTGTAAGCGGAATACAATAACGTGTGATCTCAGTCGCGGTAGTCAGCGTTTCTACGCTTGGTTTAAGATTTGCGCCTTTGAAGTTTGATAACGGTAAGTGTTCTCGTTCAGAATATTAGAATTTAATAATTCTTGCACAGATGTAGTGCATAATCTGCTTACTTCGTGGTTACACGGAAACATCCGATTGAACTTTCCGTCTTAATTAGCTCTAATGTAGTGAATATTGAAGCTCATTGTGACAATAACTTGATTTCAGACATTTCCTTAAAAATACTAAAGCAAAAAATTATGCACTACATCTGTATTATGCTTATCATACGTGAGGTATATTTGTATAAATTTGTTTCACGTTTTAGATATTATATGTCAGGCATAGTCGCCATCAGACCTCAGGTAGCAATCTAGCAAATGCACAAGTTTTAGATCGCTTTGCTTATTTTACAAATTCATATCTCATGCTATATTTCCTCCTTCCTGCCAATTAGATCGTGGGTGCCATGACAATCAGAGTCAGGGTCATCGGCACGCGTCTAGGGTCGGCCGGACTTATTGGTAAATACGACGCTTGAGTATCATGTGGTGTTACCTCCTTCCTTATGCCTGGGAACACAGCGAGGAAAGCGATGTAGAGCGTGAGCGCGGCGATGACCAGCGCCAAGGCTGGCACATCAGCCGCCACCGCCGTCCGGTTATGGTACGCGTATAGGGTCGGCCGGACTTATTTGTAAATACGACGCTTCAGTATCATGTGTTACCTCCTTCCTTGTGCCTGGGAACACTGCGAGGAAAGCGATGTAGAGCGTGAGCGCGGCGATGACCAGCGCCAAGGCTGGCACATCAGCCGCCACCGCCGTCCGTTGTGGTACGCGTATAGGGTCGGCCGGACTTATTCGTAAATACGACGCTTCAGTATCATGTGGTGTTACCTCCTTCCTAATGCCTGGGAACACAGCGAGGAAAGCGATGTAGAGCGTGAGCGCGGCGATGACCAGCGCCAAGGCTGGCACATCAGCCGCCACCGCCGTCCGGTTGTGGTACGCGTATAGGGTCGGCCAGACTTATTTGTAAATACGACGCTTCAGTATCATGTGTTACCTCCTTCCTTATGCCTGGGAACACTGCGAGGAAAGCGATGTAGAGCGTGAGCGCGGCGATGACCAGCGCCAAGGCTGGCACATCAGCCGCCACCGCCGTCCGGTTGTGGTACGCGTATAGGGTCGGCCCGCCTTCCTCGCGGAACGCATCGAACCACCCCTTCATCGCTCACCCAGCCTGGAACAAAACAGTTACATGTTAACATTTATAACATGATTTAGCCTAAGGCGCGATGAAAAAACAATCAGGGGAAAAACAATCATAAAATTAATAGGATTCATCTGAGAATGTCCTTATACAGGGCGTCCCAAACTTATGGGACATGAAGGGGAAGTACCTTAAATATTGTAGATAGGATATTTTGCTGAAAGAAGACTTTATTTTATTTTGAAAATTAAATAATACTGCATTAAAAAAATAAAAAAAAAATGTTTTTTTTCTAGGCATCGAACCTACTGTAATACGAACAATTTTTTTCGTAATTTTATGATGTCATTCGAAAGAATGAATAAAAAATAATATTTTTTCTTAAAAAACATAGTATCTAAAACTAAAAGAATAACCAAACAAGTTTGATTCAAAATTGGAAAAAAATTGTAGATTGTTCGATTTCCGGGTGAAGCAAGTAATTTTGAAAAACTTTGAATGAACTATTACTAAATTTTAAAAATAACATTAAGTCTTCTTTCAGCAAAATACACTATCTACGATATTTAAGGTACTTCCCCTTCATGTCCCATAACTTTGGGACGCCCTGTATATGTAGATATAATATAACATTTCCTCGTTCGAAAATTTATTTTTGGTGTCGGAAATAATGTCTTTATTCGCGGTATTAGTTTATTTAGGGACACTACATTTTATCGAAGTGTGTTTTCTGAGAACCATTAAAGTGTGGTTCTTGCAATATCTTTTATCGTTAGTTCCGCTTTAGTGCATTAAATATTCCGGCCTCATGAAAGCTTAATTTTATGATTTTATTAAACTATACATAATTATTTTTTTTTTGCTATAGGTGGCAAACGAACAGACGAATCGCCTGATGGAAAGCGATTAACGTCGCCCATGGACACCCGCAACACCAGAGGCGTCGCAAATGCGTTGTAGAGGTTCACGTATTGTAAATATAACTTTAACATAAGAATTCTATGAGTATTTAATATGAAATTCTTAAATTAAATTCAAGTCATAAACATGTTTACACCGCGCGCTCCTCTACAACACATACGTTTTTGTTTCTAGGTACATCGAAAGTAATCTTATAAACTCTAGTAATTATGGTAATAACGACAAAGAAGTTTTCATGAAACTGGAATAAGTTGCCCTTCACAGTTTTTTAAACAGTGCGCCTTGTGTAAATATGACCTTATTCGGCAATATTTCTCATAGCATTTTATATTCGCTTTTGATCTTAATTATGGTTGGTTTATTATCGTTATTAGAACAACGTAATTATACAGGAAGTACATACAAAACTCGAATGTATTACTGTATGTTAATTATCTTCGCACCGCTCCGGTTTATTACCGAAGGCGGATTTTGGTGGTACCTTTAAATAATTAAATATTTGAGGACAACTTACCACTGGCACCAAACTAACAAGCTAATACACTTGTAATATGGATGCTTTCTTAGAGATAATATAGGTACATAGGTTAATAGAACCACCCCTAACTCAGGAACAAATAATATAGTCCATCGTATAATTATATGCTCTAACCAGGATTTGACTCCGGGACCTTAACCTTAGTAGGCAGGGCCACTACCGACTAAACTACGGAAGCCGTTAAAATAAATTACTAATATTACTATGTAATAAAATTATGTATCTAAATTATACATATACCTGTCGATATAATGAAATAAAACACGTGTACACGTTGTAGATAATATAGTCGCATTGAGATTAAGTGAGAATAAGGTGAACTTCCCACCCTGCAGTGGAATGCAGCGTGCAGTTGCAACACCGTCTTCGGGAAACGGATGTAGCTCGTTGTGTACTAAGGTACCATTATAACTTGTAAACTATTCTATTTAATTAAAACAAGTTTTTTTGTAATATCTGTCTAAAATAATATTTATTGTCAAGTCGCATTTGACTCGGACTTCATACAATGCTAAATAAATCATAACATTCATAACAATCATAACGAATGGTAAATAAATGTGTTCTATCTTTATCTACAATTTGTTTCACGGTCAAACATAATATATATGTTTGACCGTATTTATGTCAATATTTAAGTACCTACTTCAAGAGTTGCACTGTCAAGTATTAGTAAAATCAAACTTGGCAATGAAATGTAAGCACAAAAAAGATTTACGTGGTTTTAAAAATGCAATTATATCCGTGTTGGAGCATACATACCTACACCTATAAAAATCTCTTATAGGTTCAGAGATGGCGCCAGATTAAAGCTAGCC
>JALPQI010009877.1:0-43688 GCA_025490895.1 Thaumatotibia leucotreta | reverse complement strand
TTACCAAAAATCCTTGGGATATGTTTTATTTTTTTTTATTTACGTACATTACTCAAAAAAAAAAAAAAACAAAAATTCATAACTCGAAAACTAGAAAAAATCGGCTAACATACATGGGGTATATTCTGATAGCCCATGACGTAGGGAACCTAAAAAAAAATTTTTGACGTCAAGTTTTGGACCACCCTGTATATATAACCCAATGCAAAGCAACGGGATGTTAACACCTGTATTTAATTCCAGTACATCGCAGAGCTGTCGCTGCTAGAGGCGGACCCATACCTGCAGTACAAGCCGTCCGTGATCGCGGCGGCGGCGCTCGCTACGGCGCGCCACTGCCTGCACTGCCGCCGCTGCGACGATAAAGTCGAACACGACGACGCCGATATTCACAACGTGAGTCTTTACTGTTTGTGTTATTGTATTTATTCTGTCGTTTGTTAGCCCCTCAACTAACCATAGTTATGCATACATTATCCATATTATTATAGTTAATAGGAGAGGCCTACGTCCAGCAGTGGACATAGGTTGATGATGATATATATACATTATCAGCCTATCCCAGCGGTCGACTGCTGGACGTAGGCCTCTCCATGCATATAGACGCGTTAGGAGGTAAATGCCCATAATCGCCACACTGGGTAAGCGGATTGGCGATCGCAGTTATGTGTTCACTATGATGACGCTGCAGCCCATCATCATCAATTTTTTATCGAAGAATAGTCAGGGACATTTCAATCCCTTAGTTGACTCTTACGACACTCGCAGGAAGAGATGGGGTGGTGACAAATGTATTCTTACTGCCGTCATCACACGGCGAGTATAGTTATACAGATAACGACTAACTTAGATTTTTTGACAATGCAGAAAGCGATCAAACTCAATATGTCAAAGCTTAGCCCTTCGTATGTATGAACTGAAGCATTGATCAGTGACGAGGAAACTATTAGAAAAAAATATTCGCGACACACGAGGGTTTAAATCAGATTAATAAAATAGTAATTAGTCACTTTTTGCAAATTGTGGCGACGACACAAAAAGACTGGACCATGCCTATTACAGCATGATGACTGGTAAGTCAAATCAGCATCTTTTTTCTAACTGTTAAAACGATCACCACTATGGAATTTTATATGAAATACTCAAAAGTGACATCACGTTTGAGTACTGCCAAATGACCTACTCTTTTAAGTTCTTTTCAATTTATTAAATAGAATTTCTGTACAAAAATGACTGCAATCTACATCTCGGTAATAATTTCTTGGTGTATTATGTCGTGCATAATGTTAAATAATTTATTTTAACAACAGTCATTATCCCTATTGGAAATTAGAATTAGAATAAATAACGATCGTCACAACAGGAGTGTATGTCGGCGGCGTGGCCTCGCGCGCTGGCGGCGTGTGCCGGCTACGGCGCGGCCGACCTGCGCCCTGTCTGCGCGAGCTCGCGCGCACACACGCGCACGCGCCGCGCCAGCCCTACCAGGCCATCGTCGACAAGTACCGCACCAACAAGTTAGTATATAACAGGAGTGTTTGTCGGCGGCCGACCTGGCGCCCTGTCTGCGCGAGCTCGCGCGCACACACGCGCACGCGCCGCGCCAGCCCTACCAGGCCATCGTCGACAAGTACCGCACCAACAAGTTAGTATATAACAGGAGTGTTTGTCGGCGGCCGACCTGGCGCCCTGTCTGCGCGAGCTCGCGCGCACACACGCGCACGCGCCGCGCCAGCCCTACCAGGCCATCGTCGACAAGTACCGCACCAACAAGTTAGTATATAACAGGAGTGTTTGTCGGCGGCCGACCTGGCGCCCTGTCTGCGCGAGCTCGCGCGCACACACGCGCACGCGCCGCGCCAGCCCTACCAGGCCATCGTCGACAAGTACCGCACCAACAAGTTAGTATATAACAGGAGTGTTTGTCGGCGGCCGACCTGGCGCCCTGTCTGCGCGAGCTCGCGCGCACACACGCGCACGCGCCGCGCCAGCCCTACCAGGCCATCGTCGACAAGTACCGCACCAACAAGTTAGTATATAACAGGAGTGTTTGTCGGCGGCCGACCTGGCGCCCTGTCTGCGCGAGCTCGCGCGCACACACGCGCACGCGCCGCGCCAGCCCTACCAGGCCATCGTCGACAAGTACCGCACCAACAAGTTAGTATATAACAGGAGTGTTTGTCGGCGGCCGACCTGGCGCCCTGTCTGCGCGAGCTCGCGCGCACACACGCGCACGCGCCGCGCCAGCCCTACCAGGCCATCGTCGACAAGTACCGCACCAACAAGTTAGTAAATTAAAAAAAAAAAAGTATACACGAGATGTGTCATGTCACACTTTTTTGGTCAAATATTAAAACTGTTGATCTGTAGTAGTTTTTGTATTTTTTTTAGTTCAAAAGTCAAAGTTCTAGCCAGAACAAAGTAAAAATAAAGGTCATTTAAAAGTCTGATTCCTGCTTTTATAATCTAACAGCTGTAATGTGATGTTGTTCAGAAAATAAGCGGAATAAACAAATATCCCATCTAATTTGATATTTGTATTGATTACTATCAAACGAGACAAACAATACTTAGCAGCTTGCTAAGTTGGGTCTTTATTTGGGTGTTTGTTCCGACTCATTTTCGTGGTCACACTTTTCGCGATAACATAACATTATCGCGAAAAGTTATCTTGTAAATGTACGGGAAATCTCCCAAATAACCGAAATTCACTATAAATCCTACAGCCAACTCTTAGAAAATGTAACCACGAAAATGAGGCGGTTGAAACGCTCGAATAATGACCCAGTTAAGAGACGTTTGTTTATGAACAAGGGGGTTAACCAGTATATTGTTTCGTAGGTATGACAGCGTATCTTCGATAGCGGCGCGACCGCTGTGCGCCGTCGCGCCGTACGCGCCGCCCGCCGCCGCCGCCGCCGCCGCCGACGCGCGTCGCGACACTAGCCGATCCAGCTAACGCCATATCACCACTTTGAATACTCTGCCTTATACTTGAAGCACGTTTACAGGTGGCCTTTTACACATCATAACCCTTAATTCGACAACGTCCAAAATACTGGACAAGGCCTCTGACCCATTACTTGTATTTTTTTCGAACCAGAATTATTACGCTCAGCCTGTTCCTGTTCATTGCGCGGTCGACAAGCGTAACACGCGGTGGTGAGTTGGGATTACATGCAATGATTACAAAAAACCGCCGCAATTCGCGCGTGTATGTGGCAGTCGTTAAGAATATTGAGTGCCAAGAATACTTGAACATACGACCTTCCCCTATTTTTCTCAAATTAAGGGTTAAAATACGGTGAACTATCCCGACGTAAGTCCATCGCTTGTAGATTGAATTTGTGAGTTGCCGGGATTGACCTTTCATCCAGTAATGACTAACCCTTTGTTCCATCTATTAAAAAAACTTCTAGAGCGGCTTCCGCGTTACCAAGAAAGCAGCATTTTCTGTTTTAGAAGACCATTTAATAAGTTTGGGTTTATTCGTAAAGATTGAGACCGGCTGGTGTCAACACTATTGTGGGTCTAGGGGCACTTGGGGTAGGTGATATCAGGGTATTTTTGCATACCGGCATGACTAAACCCCGCAGAGATGAATATGCCCGTTATTTTTGTCAGATAGACAGACAGTGTGCTTCTAATTAGGATAACATTAGCCACTTTCAACTTTATATGTAATACTTCATTGTTTCAACTTCGACACCAAAGCTCTTTTAGTTTTTATAATTTAATAAGAAAATTGGAACTTTTCAACATTGCATTACACACAGTAGTTTAATTGTCTCAATGTGACAGTGATGTTATTACATTTCGACAGTGACCTAATCTAAAGTCTCATTCAACTTTGCCATTTATAAAACGATGATAAGTGGATTTTTGTTATGGTAATGTAGTATTAATTAATTTCTATCAAGTGAATCTCGGGTATTGATACTTCAAGCGTTTTAAGGGCCGAGTTTGTATTAGGTATTAAATTGACTTGTAGGTTTTATTAGATAATTCTTTTTGCGGTCCCAGGAATACTAACTGTTGCTCGCAGTACAATTCCAAACCAGAGAATCCGATGAAAAATGAATGTATTTGGGGTAAATATTACGGATATTTACTTCCGTACCTGATAAGCACCAATACTTATGTTTCATTGCGAGCACGTCAAACAAGTGTTCCAATAGTTTTAAAATATGACTGATTTGTGACTTGAGAGTGACCCAAGTAAACTTGCATTTACAAATATTTGCTAGTAATTCTTATTGAAGCCACGGTTTCAGTTTTATAGATTTCGAGTACTATGCGAATTGTTATGATAGTTTTAGTATTAACAGTTTCCTATGGAAATTTAAATGAAGACTACTGTTAGTTTGTGCTATAAAGCAACACTGAAAGGTAAGGTGTGACGTCCGCCGTACTCCACTACACTCTGTAGTCCACCTTTAAATGCACGAAGTAGCTAAGATCACATTGTACAGTTTTAATTTTAAGTGTTATAATTTTTATTTTGTAATACTTTTGTGTTCATTTATTTTACAGTTTCTCGTCATCTTTCCACATGATTAATGTATGTGTCTGTCTTTCAAATATCGCTTATTCAGCTTACATTTGCAATATTATTAAATTGATTTATACACTTGAATCTTGTGTAGTACTTTGTTTAATTTACCTCTTAAAGAACTATTACTTAACAATTGAAAAATACGTTTCATGATTAAATGCTCAAACAATTCCAATCTGAACCAAAATACTATGGAATAAGCGCTATACATTTCAAATTACATGTTTGTTAGTAAATTATTATTTTTGAGAATTAAGGTATGTTTAAATATTGGTAATTAGTTTATAATGTAATTTAATATAATCGCAATTTTGCTTGAGTTTTACACTATGGAGGGTAAGTACCTATGAGTATATTGATAATATATATTGATATTTTGAAATAATTAAATGTGTTTTATTCAATTACTTCAATAATATGCGAAGCTGTATCCTACAAACAAAACTTGATTTATAGCGTTCTACAAACGGAAAGCATCATATCATAAATAATATAATTACTGAAAATGAATCTTGTAACGTTCGGCGCGATCCAGGTGCGGACTGCGACGTTGAGGAATCATTTCCTTCCGCGGCTGTTCTCAATTAATAAAATGTAAACTTTATTCGACCCGCTATAGAGTTGTTTATGCGCCGCGGCGCGTAATGATGTGCTAGACAAGCTACGGTCAAATCTATTTAGAGAGCGCGAGCGCCGATTGTAACGCGTCCTAGAATGTAAAGCTCAATGTAAAATTACTTATCGTCTCATTCGCACATCAGAAATTAACTTTTTAAAGAATATTCGTTAATTTTTGATACCGTCCGTAGTTATTGTTCTGTTCTGGGTTGCCTGATCTCTACATAGGGTGATTGAATACCTATAGGCACCGAAGGACATTTGTTTGTTGCCTATTTTTTTCATTTATACAGATTCATTTATGAATAGATCAACTCCTATTTCGAAAGACATTGTCTTTGCAGTTCGCACACGCACTTGTTGCATTTTCCAGTCAAAGCGTAATACTTGACATTGATACTTAAAACAGATTAGCTGCTCCCCTACGGTTCACACATGCTACCTTGCCCGAAGGTTCCTGGACATTTGGCATTCGGCCCCTACTCTGTCTTATTCTTTTCGGGCAGGGCTTCTAAAGCCGGGAATCCGGCATTGGTATGTTGATAGGTTCTGCCATCTACATCTAGTGACTTAGGTACTTCGGAAACTTTAGGTACATCGACAATTCGCGCCAATATAATTCTAGCACAAGCCATAGTAAAATTGCATACACATAGTTAAATAAAACGAAGGCATAATAAAACTATACTGGTTTTAATTATATTTGTTCATTTTCAGTTCATTCCATTGTTTCATAGCCTCTAATTAGTGTGCGAGGTTTCTTTGTTTGGAAATATTTTGTACTGTATTTCTGTACAATTATTATCATGTTTGTTGGTACCCACGTTAGACATTAGTGCTTCTCTTGCGTGTAGACGTTGCTATTTTTCATCGAAGCCCGACCTGTAACAAGAAGGTACTGCTGTAAATAATAATAATTATTATTAAACTAAAAAATAGACCATCAATTGATGACCTAGTTTCGATAATTATGCCCTTGTACCGTTTTACAGTTCCATCGTTAACTCGCTGAAGGTTAGGTCACAAACGCCAAAGGTATGATGAACTTTTATCTAGGTTTATTTCGAATGTCGCAAATTCAGATATACGCCAGCTTTTGAATATTTGTTATGAACGGAAAGGTTAATGCTAGTTAGGACTAAATGAATGGTAACCACGAAGAAATAGCAACAGTTGTGGTTCAGTAATGTAGCCATATTCGAGTTTATGGCTGGCGCGTGCCGCGGAATTCTAAACGACCAGCTGCAGACTATTCGCTGCACCGAACACGACAATATGCGGAAATTAAAATTACCCCTTCTATTTATTGCCGGCCTCTGGAATGAGGGTTTTTGATACTTTTTCTGCCGCTATGGGGAGGTGAGATGGCAGCACTGAGCCGATCGTTTAACGAACTGTCAAAATAAATACGCGAATTTAATTTTCAACATATTTATAGGTTTATTTATTCTGAAAACCATTACTTTAGGCATATTGTTACCTAAAATAAATAAATAAAATAGTTCCAAGTCAATTTCCATGAAATTAACAAAGTTAAAGTAATTATTTTTAATACCAGTGACTTTGCGCGCCTGTTTTATAGCTCCGTCTTCAGTACGACGACCGTGTATTAGTCGTAATCCATTACAAAATCAATTCTCTTCCAAATAAAATAGAATTTCAATATTTTAGGCCTAGGTGCCTATGAATAGTATGAATCTGACAGCTGTCGAGACCAGGTGCGTACGAAGCGCCGCCTAGTGGTAGAAAAATTATCGAAAACCCTCATTGTGGGAGTTATTTTAATACGTTAAAGTTGCTCGAATTCAATGCATTCTTTGAAGTCTTAGAATGCTTTGATGTTTAAAATATTAAGCTATTATTAGGAAAATTCCACAATGTCGTAACACATGTGCTTACCATAGAAAAAAACAACTGCGAAAGAGTCTGGTTGTCGAACGGGATTCGAACCCGCCTCCTCTGGATTACCGATCCAACGTGCTCCTTACACCAGCAGGCTTAGCACAAGCACATGATTGGCGCGACAGTATCTCGCCGCGAGATAGTCTATCCACCCCTCTTTTGTCAATATAGTTAGTGAAGGACGGGAGATCTATCTCGCGGCGACATACTGTCGCACCAATCACGTGCTAAGCCTGCTGACGACCTTCCATCAATCATAGCGAATTCATTCAATGGTATTATGATACTAATCACTAGCGACATCTGTACGAGTACCTACTTAATTTTTCGAAGGTATTACAACCTCAAGCCTCTCAAAGACGTACCTACCATAATTGTCCGCAAACTCCACAACATATCATCGGGGATAATGCAATACCGCGCAACTAACAAAGCAGATAGAGTTCAAATATCGAACAAATGACACTCAAATTGACCCTAATTGAATTTGTTAGTTACGCGGTATTGCACTATCCCGGACGATATAGGAAAGTCGCACAGGCGTCGTTGCACTCATAGTTTACTAAGTAACATTGTATATGAAACAACTGCCGACATGCTGTCTGTCTTAAACAGTGTAGTGTTTAAATAGATAGCTCCTCAAATTTTCTTAGAATGAAACTCGTGCTCGCTTTCGTAGTCCATCAAATGGAGCTATGCTATAAATCACATACAGTTGCAAAATTATTTAACTTCATTTCCCCAAACTGTCGGCGCAGTTATCCTATCTGAATTGTGAACCTTATAGCTGTACCTAATATAAACAGTTGGCATGGATCCTAAAGTTTACTTTTCATTTCTAGGAAGCTTTCTAGAATTTTAACATAGGTATTATATGAAAAATCCCATTACGTCACGATTTAACCTTCAAACGCTTGCCAATTCTACCGAGCCGTCTGGTGTGCGAAGCGAGACAAACAATTTAAATCTTATTTGAGAACGGTTGGAGGTCGCAACATGAGAAGATGCGATGCATAAACATAATAAATCAACCGGCAATGCAATAAGACATGCTCGTCGCGCCGCCACGTCGGATGAGAGACGTCCCCCATATTGCTAACTAAGGTAGGCACTTATACCAAGCGCCTATTAACATACCAAGTAAAATAGATATCGAATTTAACGGAAATGAAAAATACACGGTGTAAGCAATCTATTATTGATACGCTTCGTTATGGATCAGTCACCGACATACGGCCGAAATCCGATATATCGGAGCGGCCACGGTGTTCAAAAATATCAGAACGGACTATACAGGGTGTTACACGAGTCTCTGAAAACCTTGAACGGGGTGATTTAGTAGGCTATACTGAACAACTTTTACTATCAGCCCAACCCAGAAATCTCAAAAAAAAAACGATCGGTCAAAATGTATGAAAAAAACAATTTTTTTTTAGATTTCGTGATAGTTCAGTTAACCTACCAAATCACCTCGTTCAAGGTTTTCAGTTGCTCATGGAACACGTTGTAGATGCCTTCTCGGATATGTGTCAGTGCCCTGGCCTCTCCAATATGTCTGATGGAGACTGTAGCATAATAATTGTCATGATCGACGCGCAATGACCGTCGTATTTTATTGATCCATCACTCCCATCATGGCTTCCTTATTCTGTTACTACTGCGATGCTGATTTGCTCGTCACCAACATACTTACGTGCCCGGTGAACCAATATAATAATAAATACTAGTTACCTACTCGTACCTACCTATATATTATGTAGATAGACTAGGTAGCTAATACCTCTAATTCCTCAATTAATGTTGAAATTGTTTACTGACCACGCCTACGTTTCATCTCGAGTTGCGGTTAGTTCCTACAAAAACCGTGATGTTTACTCACACGAGTAGCTTTTGAGGATATTTTAAGTAGGTATTAACAGCTAAATTCAGATACACGGTAAATTTTTATGTGGGTTATTGTCAGTCGGAAAAACAAAAGTTGTCCACTCGGTGGTCAAAAGTTAACAGCTTTGTATAAAAAATCTTTGTTACGATTTTATTGCATAGGGCTGTAGACCGGCGAACCTAATTGTACCGTCAATTGTTTTATCCCAAAATTAGTACCTACAGGAATTTCTTAACTTTAGGTATGTCCACCCAAAAGACGATAACCTAAATCTGACAATGACCCAGGTAACCCATGATCACAGGCGCACGTATTACCTACTAATTTAACCCCCGTCGTTGTATAATTGATTCTTTTATTTTCATGTTTCAAAATTGCCTAATTATATTTTGCTCCAATAAACTTTTTTCATTATTTTTTTTCAGTTTTGGGTTACCGGTTATACAGTTGTTTAAGCACTAGTTAAGACAAGTAAGGATGAATGGGCCATGGCTAAAATTTAGGTTTGGGTGCCGTGCCTTAGCAACATTTTATTTTTGGATCGTGTTTGAAGTTGCTATTAGTATTTCAATGTCTCGCGCTTAGGAGTTATTGACATGAACGGACGCCCATGCATGCTAAGAAGTAGTCCTAAAGAAGCCACAAGCTTGGGACGACTTCCGTGTCCCCGAAAGGAAATTCACTTGACATTCAGAGCACGGCCGTGAAATTGTCAACTCCCCTGTTCTCATAGTATTCCATTGTTTATTATGAAATGCAAATTCCTTTGCAAATTGAATTGAAGAGTTGAAATACGCTACAAGTTTACAAATTAATAAAATCGTTATCGAAGCACTTTATTACTTTAAAAGATCGTATCAGTTCATTAAGTCACATGAAACCGACCTAGAGTAATATGTTGTAGAGTAGGGTGTCGTTGTAATTTAAAACATCCTTTAGCAGCACTTATCTACATGCTTTCGCCGAATGTGCCATTATAACTCAAAAACGACACGGCTTAACCGATCACGTTCAGAATAGTTACTGATTGCGAAGCCTTATTATCATTATTTTTTAAATGTTTTAGTTTAGGTAGGTACGGTTGTAAAGTTCCGGTTCCGGTTAGCCTCTTTTGCCGTTATTTGTTGGCCTATGTGGACTATGTTTAGGAAAGTCTTGATACTACCCGTATTTTTTTAAACCCGACATCAAAGAATACAATCATCACTCGTAAATTCATATTGCCAATTAGAAAATTAAATATTAGGTACCTACCTACGTTCAAACATAGAATAGGGATAAACATAATTGACCTTGTTTTGAACATTCAACAATATCCTCTCGCTGTTTAAATCGTTTCACACGTCATCAATATCTGTTGCCGGTTTACTGGAGCAATATATAATCGCATTTCAGCTGAATTGATGGGATCTATTATTGACTCGCTAACATCGCTGAGAGGAAGCTTTTGGACCATTTCCTGGCTCGCGGAGAAATGGGGCCGTCGTGACGCACGTTTTTACCTCTCTACATCCGCCCGTAATACCAATAGCATGAAGATTTTTTTTTATGTATCCTTTTAATTAAATCTGTTTCAAATTAGTGCGAGGAGGCCGAGCCAGGCAGATCGCTGTTCCTTGTGTTTCGGGATGATGCTGAATTTGAATGCGTCTTTTCATTTAATGGTAAACATCAAGTTATTTTAAAGCATCCGTGCGTGTGTCGTTAACCAACAACATTGTTGTTTATGCCCGTACAGCACTACTGTAAATGCACTTTCTAAATTTAAAGTAACAAGCAACTCATTTAACTGCGAAGTAATTAGCTGTTTGCATTATACCCGGCTTGTTTACAAAATAGAATTCGCTTTGGCTATAAAATTATCATGATTATTATTACTAAATATAGGTACCTATAATTTTTAGGGTTCCGTAGTCAAATGGCAAAATACGGAATCCTTATGGATTCCTCATGTCTGTCTGTCCGTCCGTATGTCACAGCCACTTTTTTCTCTATGAGATCTATACATGGTGATTTTTTATTCACCATTCTGAGGTCATATTGATGTACTTTTACTATGGGACATTTTCGCCTACTAATATGGGTTAGGTTTTTGTATGGAACATCAGATTTTTTCCACACACTTTTAGACTACATTTTTTGTTGACTGCCAGTAAATACCTAAATTAACTGACCGTGATCTGAAAACTAGTATTATGTCGGTAAACCAACCCTTATGTAGTAAAGTTAAGAAATAAATGAAAAAGTAATTATTGTGGAGAACAATGGACCTTAAAAAGAGCTCCGGCTTAATCGTTATCACGACTAAACGTGACTGGGTTGGTTACCAGAGCCGGCTAAGGACCGCGTCTCCATTGTAAAGGCCGTAGGATGCATAGGTATACAGGGTGTAATCGTTAAGTGAGGCCAGGCCATAATTCCGTAAATATAACAGATATCAGAAAATTTCCAACTGATATCGAAAGTACGTTACCCAACGAGTAAAATTACATTAATATTTTTTTCTCAAACTTGCTACGGAATGTTGATGTTACTTACTTTAAATTAAGCCCGGAAATACTATCTATCCGGTGTCATGTGTTAAGATGATATGTAAAGAGATTTCATGTATTTATTTCACACCTAGGACTGCAAACAAACTGTCTTTTGTTTTGAAACGTCAAATTGTGATACTAGGTCTTGACATTCAGCCACAGAGAAAAAAAATAACCTTAGAACTAATGTCTATATCACCGGGTCAAAGGAGATCTCAAACAGATTAAAAAAAAATTTGGCGCGAATGTTTTTTTTTAATGTTATACGATACTATAGGTACTATTGGTATATTTACAAAGTATATGGCAAAATAGTATGGTTCGGCGAAATCAGTTCGTTTTATTTTATGGCAAGTTTGAGAAAAGCACTATACAAATCTCGGCGTGAAACAGGGTTACAGGCCGCGTATCCCTATCTGGCCTCAGTTCCTTCGGCCAGATATATCTACTTGACCTGTAACCCTTTGTTTCCCGTCCTCTATAGTAATGTACTATTTCTAAATAGATGAAGTAATATTAAAAATACTAACTTAAAACGCTCCCATATATTTAGTATGACGACTTACAGCCTTAAAGAAAGTCGGGTGTCGTAAGAGATAAAACTGTTAGAGATTCGTTATTTGTACGAATACATTGTAATAAAATAATAATACTACCGTTTATGAAATAATTGTCTAACATTTATTCTTAAATAAAAAAATATTCGTATTAAACTAGTCTTTGAATGAACGGTTACGTAGGTACTAAATGTATGGAAGGGTTTGAAGTTAATATTTGAGATATTTCTGATTTTATTTCAAAAAAGTTATTAGTGTAATTATACTCATTGGGTAACGTACTTTCGATATTAGTTGAAAGTTTTCTGATATCTGTCACATTTACGGCATTATGGTCTGGCCACACTTAACGATTACACCCTGTATACAGTAAATGAAATTCGTAGGTAGGTTCCATTTTAGTTTCATTTTAAAATACTAATTCATGTAGAACCGGATCGTGCCTTAATTTATTTAATTTTATCTTAGGTATTGAATTTTTTGAACAAATCACGAAAAATTCGAGAATCCATGCATGCATATTAGTAAGACTAAGACCTACAATGAGTTAATGCTTTTTCACCACACTGCTCGTAAACACGCTGTTTGTCCTTCAATTTCAGAGCGCAAAGCTGTGTTTTAATCTCTAGAAGTTAAAGTATTTTTTTTTATCTTCTGGATGACTATAGTTATTTTCACCACACTGCTCGTAAACACGCTGTTTGTCCTTCAATTTCCGAGCGCAAAACTGTGTTTTAATCTCTAGAGGTTAAAGTATTTTATTTTAATCTTCTGGATAGACTAGCTGATTTGTTTATTTTTTGGAAGTTGAGGACTTGCAAATAAATACCTTCTAATTTGTTATGTCTGAGTTTTATTTCGCATGTTTCCTCGCTTTAGTGTGGTGAAAAATGTTGTGTTTCACTCGGCAGCAAAGCTTGTTCAACTCTCGTGCCCTCGCATCGCTCACTCGCTGCGCTCGTGGTTCAAATTCTGGAATCTTTCGCTTGCTCGGGTTTCAATATTTGCACGAGAGTTAAACAATCACTTTGCTCCCTAGTAAAACAAATAACTATTATGCTCTTTACATAAATACAAGGCTTGATAAATCGAGAAAGTTTTAATAAAAATGTAAAGATTTTGGCCGAGTTGAAAGGAGACCTATTACGCTCTATTGCAGTAAATTACAAAATATCAGGTACCATAAATATATTATGTACCGGTTTCAATTAAATAAAACTATGGAACGGATTATACCGCGTGTACTTATTTTAAAACAAGCTCGTTCTGCTTGATATCATGGAAACAGACTGCAGACAACAGTACTGGGAAAGCTATAAAACTATTCTATCCTAGATCGGACCACCGTGCATACATCTCACGAGTTGTTTGCACTGAATAATGCATTTACCAGTTCAACGCTCACTTATGCGACTTTTACTTACGAGGAAAAACGTTAATTTAAATTTGTGTTTCTTCTAAGAAGGTAGGTACTTATTTTTTAGGTACCTACTCGTATAGGTACTAATTCAACTGACGGATAGTTTGTAAAACTACTAGGTAACTAGGTATTGATATTTTCATGATCATCCGGACCTTAGGCCAGATAGGCCTACCCCAAAGATTGCCACAATAACCGTTCCCGCGCCACCCGCATCCAGCGGACTCCTGTGACCCAGGTCATCAGACCACCTTGTGAGGGCCTACACACGCTGCGCCTTCCGGTAGGTACATGGCCGCCACTCGAGAACCATTCTGCCCCAACGGCCATTGGTTCTAAGCACAATGTCTTTGGTAAGTTAGGGCTCATGCATAAATCATGCGAGGTTTTTTCGGTTACTTTTTGAACGACCCCCCCCCTTCCCCCTGGTGATGGTTGGTGAGTTTCTTGGCTACACCCCCCCCCCCCCAGCAGTCTCACGTGTATTTTTCTCATTCAACTTTTAACGTTCGCTCGCCGAAATTCCCAATATTTCTTAGTTTGTTCATCGTAGAAAAATACACGTGATCTTTCGTGATTTTTTCTTGGACCCCCTCGTGATTTATGCACAAGCCCTTAAGATTAAGGTTTTTATTCTTATAATTGATATTAATAAACACATTTAGGTTAATATTTAGGCATTTAAACAGTTGGTAGTGGTAATACATATGCACGGTTATTTCAAGGAATGTTGTACGGACGCGTGAAAGTTCAGCAGCCTCGTCGTTTGCCTCTATATTTGGAGTTATTGTTAATTCGTTATCAAAAATCGTAGCGACCAGGAAGTGAGAGCCCGGCGGTGCGAGTGAAGCCCTCAGGGGCGGAAGCAGAGGCGGTCGCGGACGGGCCTGCATTACAAATGGCCCTCTTACGCACGTGCGCGAGGGCCCGTATAGGGTCGGTTACCTGCCGCTGCCAGCAACGACAATTCAACTTGTTCTTAATAAAATTAAAGAAAAAAAAAAACCTTTTTAAAAACAAGCTTTTATTATTTATTTATAAAATGAACTAAAAAGTTAAAAATAAATTAAATCTAAAAAGAAATATAACACTTTGTAACGTGATTGTAACCTTTAACGACAAATAAGCGTCTTCGTCTAGGACAAAATAATTCCATATTGTACAAATTTATTTAATTTTAACACTAAAACTTTTCACCATACATAATTATTCAATCTCGTCCCCCCTCTTTATTATAGTCCCCATTTATAAATGAAAGCGTGTTACATTTAATACAACACAACATTTTCCTCAAGCTATCACAATGTAACACGCTTTCATTTATAAATGGGGACTATGATAAAGAGGGGGGACGAGATTGAATAATTATGTATGGTGAAACGTTTTAGTGTTAAAATTAAATAAATTTGTACAATATGGAATTATTTTGTCCTAGACGAAGACGCTTATTTGTCGTTAAAGGTTACAATCACGTTACAAAGTGTTATATTTCTTTTTAGATTTAATTTATTTTTAACTTTTTAGTTCATTTTATAAATAAATAATAAAAGCTTGTTTTTAAAAAGGTTTTTTTTTTCTTTAATTTTATTTTTAACTTTTTAGTACCTCTATTTTTAATTCGAGATTTACTACGACGTAGTTCGCAGCGTGTAGCAGCGTTATTCCGTTATGAAGTCCGTAGTTCGTTCACATGATATGTAATATGTACCTACTGATTGAAAAAATATCAATAATGTTGAAATTATGTAATCACTTGTTAGTTATTTGTAACGTTTCTCATTCTATCCATTTCTTTTAATGTATCAACATTACAAGGTTTCTTCGACGTCAACTTGGAGCAGTCAAGTTCTTCGATTTGAAGACCTGCTAAAGACCTAACTCGGCTTTAAGCTACATAAGCTTGACCAGCAGCGAACAATTTGGAGCCTAGACAAATAACAGCATGATCTACAGTAGTTCCCTGCATTTTATGCACAGTTGAAGCCCAAGACGAGACGATCGGGAGCATTCTTCTTTCAGCTGTGCCGTGATTAAATTTAGCAGGAAATTCAACTGATTTAGGGTGTATTATGTGAATGCCATGGTTACCAAAGTCTACGCGAACCGATGGTAAATCGCTATCGTATAGTTGAGCACGTCTGTAATACGGCAATATGATTTCAGTGATGTGACCTGCGGCAAGACATGTTTATACACCCTCATACCATTCAGCCCTCGGCACGTGCTCACCTTGGCATTGGGTCATCCATCCAATCAATCATATATAATTAAAATGGTACGAAAGCAAGAGACTCGTCAAGACGAATCAAACGAGACCAAACTCGATGGGGTTGCGTCGTTTAATTACGGAGTTCCTATGGCCACCTTCCGGCTCCATCATCAGACCTTGGTTACCATATAATATCAAAGTACTTGTCAAGACGAATCTAATGAGCTCAAACTCGATAGGGTTGCATCATTTAATTACGGAGTTCCTATGGCCACCTTCCGGCTCCATCATCAGACCCTGGTTACCATATAGTATCAAAGTACTTGTCAAGACGAATCCAATGAGCCCAAACTCGATGGGGTTGCGTCGTTTACTTACTGAGTTCCTATGGCCACCTTCCGGCTCCATCATCAGACCATGGGTACCACATAGTATCAAAGAACTTGTCAAGACGAATCTAATGAGCTCAAACTCGATAGGGTTGCATTATTTAATTACGGAGTTCCTATGGCCACCTTCCGGCTCCATCATCAGACTCTGGTTACCATATAGTATCAAAGTACTTGTCAAAACGAATCTAATGAGCTCAAACTCAATAGGGTTGCATCATTTAATTACGGAGTTCCTATGGCCACCTTCCGGCTCCAACATCAGACCCTGGTTACCATATAGTATCAAAGTACTCGTCAAGACTAATTCAATGAGCCCAAACTTGATAGGGTTGCATCATTTAATTACGGAGTTCCTATGGCCACCTTCCAACTCCAACATCAGACCCTGGTTACAATATAGTATCAAAGTACTCGTCAAGACTAATCCAATGAGCCCAAACTCGATGGGGTTGCGTCGTTTACTTACGGAGTTCCTATGGCCACCTTCCGGCTCCATCATCAGACCCTGGTTACCATATAGTATCAAAGTACTTGTCGAGACGAATCTAATGAGCTCAAACTCGATAGGGTTGCATTATTTAATTACGGAGTTCCTATGGCCACCTTCCGGCTCCATCATCAGACTCTGGTTACCATATAGTATCAAAGTACTTGTCAAGACGAATCTAATGAGCTCAAACTCGATAGGGGTGCATCATGTAATTACGGAGTTCCTATGGCCACCTTCCGGCTCCAACATCAGACCCTGGTTACCATATAGTATCAAAGTACTCGTCAAGACTAATTCAATGAGCCCAAACTTGATAGGGTTGCATCATTGAATTACGGAGTTCCTATGGCCACCTTCCAACTCCAACATCAGACCCTGGTTACAATATAGTATCAAAGTACTCGTCAAGACTAATCCAATGAGCCCAAACTCGATGGGGTTGCGTCGTTTACTTACGGAGTTCCTATGGCCACCTTCCGGCTCCATCATCAGACCCTGGTTACCATATAGTATCAAAGTACTTGTCGAGACGAATCTAATGAGCTCAAACTCGATAGGGTTGCATTATTTAATTACGGAGTTCCTATGGCCACCTTCCGGCTCCATCATCAGACTCTGGTTACCATATAGTATCAAAGTACTCGTCAAGACTAATTCAATGAGCCCAAACTTGATAGGGTTGCATCATTTAATTATGGAGTTCCTATGGCCACCATCCAGCTCCATCATCAGACCCTGGTTACCATATAGTATCAAAGTACTTTTCAAGACGAATCTAATGAGCTCAAACTCGATAGGGTTGCATCATGTAATTACGGAGTTCCTATGGCCGCCTTCCGGCTCCATCATCAGACCTTGGTTACCATATAATATCAAAGTACTCGTCAAGACTAATCCAGTGAGCCCAAACTCGATAGGGTTGCATCATTTAATTACGGAGTTCCTATGGCCACCTTCCGGCTCCATCATCAGACCCTGGTTACCATATAGTATCAAAGTACTTGTCAAGACTAATTCAATGAGCCCAAACTTGATAGGGTTGCATCATTTAATTATGGAGTTCCTATGGCCACCATCCAGCTCCATCATCAGACCCTGGTTACCATATAGTATCAAAGTACTCGTCAAGACTAATTCAATGAGCCCAAACTTGATAGGGTTGCATCATTTAATTATGGAGTTCCTATGGCCACCATCCAGCTCCATCATCAGACCCTGGTTACCATGTAGTATCACAGTACTTGTCAAGACGAATCTAATGAGCTCAAACTCGAAAGGGTTGCATCATTTAATTACGGAGTTCCTATGGCCACCTTCCAGCTCCATCATCAGACCCTGGTTACCATATAGTATCACAGTACTTGTCAAGACGAATCTAATGAGCTCAAACTCGAAAGGGTTGCATCATTTAATTACGGAGTTCCTATGGCCACCTTCCAGCTCCATCATCAGACCCTGGTTACCATATAGTATCACAGTACTTGTCAAGACGAATCTAATGAGCTCAAACTCGATAGGGTTGCATCATGTAATTACGGAGTTCCTATGGCCGCCTTCCGGCTCCATCATCAGACCTTGGTTACCATATAATATCAAAGTACTCGTCAAGACTAATCCAGTGAGCCCAAACTCGATAGGGTTGCATCATTTAATTACGGAGTTCCTATGGCCACCTTCCGGCTCCATCATCAGACCCTGGTTACCATATAGTATCAAAGTACTTGTCAAGACTAATTCAATGAGCCCAAACTTGATAGGGTTGCATCATTTAATTATGGAGTTCCTATGGCCACCATCCAGCTCCATCATCAGACCCTGGTTACCATATAGTATCAAAGTACTCGTCAAGACTAATTCAATGAGCCCAAACTTGATAGGGTTGCATCATTTAATTATGGAGTTCCTATGGCCACCATCCAGCTCCATCATCAGACCCTGGTTACCATGTAGTATCACAGTACTTGTCAAGACGAATCTAATGAGCTCAAACTCGAAAGGGTTGCATCATTTAATTACGGAGTTCCTATGGCCACCTTCCAGCTCCATCATCAGACCCTGGTTACCATATAGTATCACAGTACTTGTCAAGACGAATCTAATGAGCTCAAACTCGAAAGGGTTGCATCATTTAATTACGGAGTTCCTATGGCCACCTTCCAGCTCCATCATCAGACCCTGGTTACCATATAGTATCACAGTACTTGTCAAGACGAATCTAATGAGCTCAAACTCGATAGGGTTGCATCATGTAATTACGGAGTTCCTATGGCCGCCTTCCGGCTCCATCATCAGACCTTGGTTACCATATAATATCAAAGTACTCGTCAAGACTAATCCAGTGAGCCCAAACTCGATAGGGTTGCATCATTTAATTACGGAGTTCCTATGGCCACCTTCCGGCTCCATCATCAGACCCTGGTTACCATATAGTATCAAAGTACTTGTCAAGACTAATTCAATGAGCCCAAACTTGATAGGGTTGCATCATTTAATTATGGAGTTCCTATGGCCACCATCCAGCTCCATCATCAGACCCTGGTTACCATATAGTATCAAAGTACTCGTCAAGACTAATTCAATGAGCCCAAACTTGATAGGGTTGCATCATTTAATTATGGAGTTCCTATGGCCACCATCCAGCTCCATCATCAGACCCTGGTTACCATGTAGTATCACAGTACTTGTCAAGACGAATCTAATGAGCTCAAACTTGATAGGGTTGCATCATTTAATTATGGAGTTCCTATGGCCACCATCCAGCTCCATCATCAGACCCTGGTTACCATATAGTATCAAAGTACTCGTCAAGACTAATTCAATGAGCCCAAACTTGATAGGGTTGCATCATTTAATTATGGAGTTCCTATGGCCACCATCCAGCTCCATCATCAGACCCTGGTTACCATATAGTATCAAAGTACTCGTCAAGACTAATTCAATGAGCCCAAACTTGATAGGGTTGCATCATTTAATTATGGAGTTCCTATGGCCACCATCCAGCTCCATCATCAGACCCTGGTTACCATGTAGTATCACAGTACTTGTCAAGACGAATCTAATGAGCTCAAACTCGATAGGGTTGCATCATTTAATTACGGAGTTCCTATGGCCACCTTCCAACTCCAACATCAGACCCTGGTTACAATATAGTATCAAAGTACTCGTCAAGACTAATCCAATGAGCCCAAACTCGATGGGGTTGCGTCGTTTACTTACGGAGTTCCTATGGCCACCTTCCGGCTCCATCATCAGACCCTGGTTACCATATAGTATCAAAGTACTTTTCAAGACGAATCTAATGAGCTCAAACTCGATAGGGTTGCATCATGTAATTACGGAGTTCCTATGGCCGCCTTCCGGCTCCATCATCAGACCTTGGTTACCATATAATATCAAAGTACTCGTCAAGACTAATCCAGTGAGCCCAAACTCGATAGGGTTGCATCATTTAATTACGGAGTTCCTATGGCCACCTTCCGGCTCCATCATCAGACCCTGGTTACCATATAGTATCAAAGTACTTGTCAAGACGAATCTAATGAGCTCAAACTCGATAGGGTTGCATCATTTAATTACGGAGTTCCTATGGCCACCTTCCGGCTCCAACATCAGACCCTGGTTACCATATAGTATCAAAGTACTTTTCAAGACGAATCTAATGAGCTCAAACTCGATAGGGTTGCATCATTTAATTACGGAGTTCCTATGGCCACCTTTCGGCTTCATCATCAGACCCTGGTTACCATATAGTATCAAAGTACTTGTCAAGACGAATCTAATGAGCTCAAACTCGATAGGGTTGCATCATTTAATTACGGAGTTCCTATGGCCACCTTCCAACTCCAACATCAGACCCTGGTTACAATATAGTATCAAAGTACTCGTCAAGACTAATCCAATGAGCCCAAACTCGATGGGGTTGCGTCGTTTACTTACGGAGTTCCTATGGCCACCTTCCGGCTCCATCATCAGACCCTGGTTACCATATAGTATCAAAGTACTTGTCAAGACGAATCTAATGAGCTCAAACTCGATAGGGTTGCATTATTTAATTACGGAGTTCCTATGGCCACCTTCCGGCTCCATCATCAGACTCTGGTTACCATATAGTATCAAAGTACTTGTCAAGACGAATCTAATGAGCTCAAACTCGATAGGGTTGCATCATTTAATTACGGAGTTCCTATGGCCACCTTCCAGCTCCATCATCAGATCAGCTCTATGTCACAATGACATTGCATTGTCATCCGATTTATACATGCATTCTAAATTTCAGCTCAATCGGAAACCGGGAAGTGGATCAAATTTAAGTTGCAAGATTTGATTACAGAACGACAGACAACGGGACAGGTGAAACTAAATAAAAGCTTGTAATAAATCTGATACTAGTACAACATAATAGACATATACATTGATTTATATTCTAACCTATACCTATAGTTCACTACCTAGTACCTATAGACTCATTTGGTATGTCCTGCTATGCAAGCCCTAATGCAGAAAGCTTCTTGAGCTTTAATACAAGTAAGTACAATACGGTGTCGGTACTATAGTGATTTCATTTAATAAATCTTGTTATAACCATTATGTAGGTAAGCGTAAGGTACTACTGTATGTATTATGTTTACAAGCTATAGGCCCCCTAAGTGTCGCTTTGAAAGCGGTCGTTGCGATGTGACACAATTCCAATGTTTCGACAGCACCATTAAAATGTAGCTGTCGTAAGGACGTGTTGGTATTCTGATGTGAGCCCAATGTCAGGTGGCCTCAGATAATCATTTGAGATCAGAATTACAATGAGGCAGAACACCTAGTTAAATGAATAAATAGGTGTAGATAGATAGGTACCTACTACCTACTGTACCTACCCAGATTTAATGTATGTAGTGGGCACGTAATGTTAACGTACTTAAAGCAGTGTATTGCGCTCGCACTGATGTGTCGGAGCGAGCGTGACGGACTAAATACTTTAGGCATCGAGTAAACGCTAACGTACCTAGTCTTTACTTGCCAACTCATGGTACGGCTACTACGCACTCATACATGATACACCTATGTATTTGCGTTGTTTAAAGTTGGTGGTAGATAAGTATCTTGTAGGCTCGAATATTTGATGGAACATGCGGTAAGCATAGGTATGATGCTGCTAACTACCAACTGACAAACGCCAACCACAACTCGAGCTAGGTCGCTAACACTGGCTTATCTGGTAATACCATACATTTTAGACACTCAGACCGAGACTGGGACTCGACCTTTTTTTTCGTGGAGAAATCGCATGGGACCCCCGGTCCATTTTCTACCGGACTTACATCGGCCGACCGATGCCTCTTTTGGCATATGACACGACGCGGCCAACGAGACAGTTGCATGCGGTGCACAATTGCACATACCACAGCCACCGTAAGCGTTCATGTTTGGCATGACCAGGTCTCAGCTCCGTACAAAAGAATGCTCACAATACACGTTTGATATAAGGGGACCTAGGGACAGACTACTGGTCCAGTAACGCGAGATTAAACGTTTAGATTCCAAACAATTTGAAGTGTCAATAATGTATGAACATAAACAGTTAACCCCGGGTTAGTTAGATAACCGGAGATTGTGCATGTGGGGCTGTCTCCTTAAGGCGGGCATGCTTGTTTCTATAGATGGTTAAGATGTGCATAAGAAAGTTGTGACCTCAGATCTGAAACGGCTCAAAATAAATAAAAACTGAAACGGCGCCAGACGAGCGAGCACCCACGCAAGACAGTATTTTAAACTTGACTGGCATGCCGCCAGCGAGGATCCTACGGCTCGGCTTGCTTTATGGGAATTATGGCCGTGCAAAATATAAACATTCCTCTTTTGGGTATGCTTCGTAAAAATTTATTAGTGTCTAAAGTATGTAGAAAATAAATTAAATCTAAAAAGAAATATAACACTTTGTAACGTGATTGTAACCTTTAACGACAAATAAGCGTCTTCGTCTAGGACAAAATAATTCCATATTGTACAAATTTATTTAATTTTAACACTAAAACTTTTCACCATACATAATTATTCAATCTCGTCCCCCCTCTTTATTATAGTCCCCATTTATAAATGAAAGCGTGTTACATTTAATACAACACAACATTTTCCTCAAGCTATCACAATGTAACACGCTTTCATTTATAAATGGGGACTATGATAAAGAGGGGGGACGAGATTGAATAATTATGTATGGTGAAACGTTTTAGTGTTAAAATTAAATAAATTTGTACAATATGGAATTATTTTGTCCTAGACGAAGACGCTTATTTGTCGTTAAAGGTTACAATCACGTTACAAAGTGTTATATTTCTTTTTAGATTTAATTTATTTTTAACTTTTTAGTTCATTTTATAAACAAATAATAAAAGCTTGTTTTTAAAAAGGTTTTTTTTTTCTTTAATTTTATTTTTAACTTTTTAGTACCTCTATTTTTTATTCGAGATTTACTACGACGTAGTTCGCAGCGCGTAGCAGCGTTATTCCGTTATGAAGTCCGTAGTTCGTTCACATGATATGTAATATGTACCTACTGATTGAAAAAATATCAATAATGTTGAAATTATGTAATCACTTGTTAGTTATTTGTAACGTTTCTCATTCTATCCATTTCTTTTAATGTATCAACATTACAAGGTTTCTTCGACGTCAACTTGGAGCAGTCAAGTTCTTCGATTTGAAGACCTGCTAAAGACCTAACTCGGCTTTAAGCTACATAAGCTTGACCAGCAGCGAACAATTTGGAGCCTAGACAAATAACAGCATGATCTACAGTAGTTCCCTGCATTTTATGCACAGTTGAAGCCCAAGACGAGACGATCGGGAGCATTCTTCTTTCAGCTGTGCCGTGATTAAATTTAGGAGGAAATTCAACTGATTTAGGGTGTATTATGTGAATGCCATGGTTACCAAAGTCTACGCGAACCGATGGTAAATCGCTATCGTATAGTTGAGCACGTCTGTAATACGGCAATATGATTTCAGTGATGTGACCTGCGGCAAGACATGTTTATACACCCTCATACCATTCAGCCCTCGGCACGTGCTCACCTTGGCATTGGGTCATCCATCCAATCAATCATATATAATTAAAATGGTACGAAAGCAAGAGACTCGTCAAGACGAATCAAACGAGACCAAACTCGATGGGGTTGCGTCGTTGAATTACGGAGTTCCTATGGCCACCTTCCGGCTCCATCATCAGACCTTGGTTACCATATAATATCAAAGTACTTGTCAAGACGAATCTAATGAGCTCAAACTCGATAGGGTTGCATCATTTAATTACGGAGTTCCTATGGCCACCTTCCGGCTCCATCATCAGACCCTGGTTACCATATAGTATCAAAGTACTTGTCAAGACGAATCCAATGAGCCCAAACTCGATGGGGTTGCGTCGTTTACTTACGGAGTTCCTATGGCCACCTTCCGGCTCCATCATCAGACCCTGGTTACCACATAGTATCAAAGTACTTGTCAAGACGAATCTAATGAGCTCAAACTCGATAGGGTTGCATCATTTAATTACGGAGTTCCTATGGCCACCTTCCGGCTCCAACATCAGACCCTGGTTACCATATAGTATCAAAGTACTCGTCAAGACTAATTCAATGAGCCCAAACTTGATAGGGTTGCATCATTTAATTACGGAGTTCCTATGGCCACCTTCCAACTCCAACATCAGACCCTGGTTACAATATAGTATCAAAGTACTCGTCAAGACTAATCCAATGAGCCCAAACTCGATGGGGTTGCGTCGTTTACTTACGGAGTTCCTATGGCCACCTTCCGGCTCCATCATCAGACCCTGGTTACCATATAGTATCAAAGTACTTGTCGAGACGAATCTAATGAGCTCAAACTCGATAGGGTTGCATTATTTAATTACGGAGTTCCTATGGCCACCTTCCGGCTCCATCATCAGACTCTGGTTACCATATAGTATCAAAGTACTTGTCAAGACGAATCTAATGAGCTCAAACTCGATAGGGGTGCATCATTTAATTACGGAGTTCCTATGGCCACCTTCCGGCTCCAACATCAGACCCTGGTTACCATATAGTATCAAAGTACTCGTCAAGACTAATTCAATGAGCCCAAACTTGATAGGGTTGCATCATTTAATTATGGAGTTCCTATGGCCACCATCCAGCTCCATCATCAGACCCTGGTTACCATGTAGTATCACAGTACTTGTCAAGACGAATCTAATGAGCTCAAACTCGAAAGGGTTGCATCATTTAATTACGGAGTTCCTATGGCCACCTTCCGGCTCCATCATCAGACCCTGGTTACCATATAGTATCACAGTACTTGTCAAGACGAATCTAATGAGCTCAAACTCGATAGGGTTGCATCATTTAATTACGGAGTTCCTATGGCCACCTTCCAACTCCAACATCAGACCCTGGTTACAATATAGTATCAAAGTACTCGTCAAGACTAATCCAATGAGCCCAAACTCGATGGGGTTGCGTCGTTTACTTACGGAGTTCCTATGGCCACCTTCCGGCTCCATCATCAGACCCTGGTTACCATATAGTATCAAAGTACTTGTCAAGACGAATCTAATGAGCTCAAACTCGATAGGGTTGCATTATTTAATTACGGAGTTCCTATGGCCACCTTCCGGCTCCATCATCAGACTCTGGTTACCATATAGTATCAAAGTACTTGTCAAGACGAATCTAATGAGCTCAAACTCGATAGGGTTGCATCATTTAACCCATTAACGGCTGAATTTTTTTTATGTCTCCGATTTTGATGAATTTCATAAATGTTATTATACTGTACCCTAGATATAGAAATTTAAAATCAGAATCAAAATAGAACTAGTAGAAAGAAAGATATTGACTGATGCCGAACGGCATCACTAGCCGTCTACCGTGTCTTTTTAAATACATATCATAGGGTCAATTTCTAGCATTCATTGAAGAAAAATACAAACAAAACATCCAATTTAGTAAAATAATAATGACACTTGGAATGTATAATTATATTTCGCGTACATCTTACATTGCACTTTGCAGGCTGGATCGGCCGTTTACATTACTCGTAGGCACATCGCATACACGATGCATAACCTCATGACATGGTATCAAATCAAATAATGAGCTATACCATCATATCATACGTCATCAGAAACTCAGTGACCAGTCGAAGGTCATTAGTTTACGGCCAGGAACAACATTCAATGATGAAAGTGGTGTGGAATCTAATGGAAGCGATTTGCCTATAGTCATCACTGATGCAGGTGACAAGTCCACATCACATCTGGCATTGAGCTAGCGACCGCTGAGGTTATGGGCTAAAGCCCCCGGGTCTTTACCTCCCTAGTTTTCGACAAAACTAATATTGGGTTCAACAGGAGGCTCCACAAATAAATAATTTTCATCGCAATTCGTCTCCTCGTTTCATATTGCTAGTGGTTCGTGCAAAATACAGTTCCAAATAAACAAAATAAATAATTAATTAATATTATAAATAAAAATAGTTACAGTAGGTACATATCTGGAACGAATATGTATCTCAAAATGCACAAAACGCAAAAAAAATTGGTAATTTAAAAAGACACGATATCGGGCTAGAGGTGCCATATGGCAGCGACAATAAAGATTTGGTCATAAAGTAAACGAAAAGAATGCATATTTAATAATTTCATTAAATAATGGTTCTCTAATGTGTACTGATTCGATTAAAGGCAAAAAATTATGAATATCAATCACAATTTTCGAAATTACGAAACATTTACCTGAACACGTCGTCCATTTTTCCACATTATTTCTAACGTTGATATTTAACTCGTTTTAACTTGCATTATATGTACTTTGGTTCGCTATTCACTAGTTTAATCAAAAGATACGTTCCTCCTTGGCCGATTTGATGTATAAAATCTTCACTACTCACAATATCTAGGTAATGTGCCGCTAAAGACTAAATGTCTAAAAGGTGATGCCATTTGGCATCGCTAGCCGTTAATGGGTTAATTACGGAGTTCCTATGGCCACCTTCCGGCTCCAACATCAGACCCTGGTTACCATATAGTATCAAAGTACTTTTCAAGACGAATCTAATGAGCTCAAACTCGATAGGGTTGCATCATTTAATTACGGAGTTCCTATGGCCACCTTCCGGCTCCAACATCAGACCCTGGTTACCATATAGTATCAAAGTACTTTTCAAGACGAATCTAATGAGCTCAAACTCGATAGGGTTGCATCATTTAATTACGGAGTTCCTATGGCCACCTTCCGGCTCCAACATCAGACCCTGGTTACCATATAGTATCAAAGTACTTTTCAAGACGAATCTAATGAGCTCAAACTCGATAGGGTTGCATCATGTAATTACGGAGTTCCTATGGCCGCCTTCCGGCTCCATCATCAGACCTTGGTTACCATATAATATCAAAGTACTCGTCAAGACTAATCCAGTGAGCCCAAACTCGATAGGGTTGCATCATTTAATTACGGAGTTCCTATGGCCACCTTCCGGCTCCATCATCAGACCCTGGTTACCATATAGTATCAAAGTACTTGTCAAGACGAATCTAATGAGCTCAAACTCGATAGGGTTGCATCATTTAATTACGGAGTTCCTATGGCCACCTTTCGGCTTCATCATCAGACCCTGGTTACCATATAGTATCAAAGTACTTGTCAAGACGAATCTAATGAGCTCAAACTCGATAGGGTTGCATTATTTAATTACGGAGTTCCTATGGCCACCTTCCGGCTCCATCATCAGACTCTGGTTACCATATAGTATCAAAGTACTTGTCAAGACGAATCTAATGAGCTCAAACTCGATAGGGTTGCATCATTTAATTACGGAGTTCCTATGGCCACCTTTCGGCTTCATCATCAGACCCTGGTTACCATATAGTATCAAAGTACTTGTCAAGACGAATCTAATGAGCTCAAACTCGATAGGGTTGCATCATTTAATTACGGAGTTCCTATGGCCACCTTCCGGCTCCAACATCAGACCCTGGTTACCATATAGTATCAAAGTACTTTTCAAGACGAATCTAATGAGCTCAAACTCGATAGGGTTGCATCATTTAATTACGGAGTTCCTATGGCCACCTTCCAACTCCAACATCAGACCCTGGTTACAATATAGTATCAAAGTACTCGTCAAGACTAATCCAATGAGCCCAAACTCGATGGGGTTGCGTCGTTTACTTACGGAGTTCCTATGGCCACCTTCCGGCTCCATCATCAGACCCTGGTTACCATATAGTATCAAAGTACTTGTCAAGACGAATCTAATGAGCTCAAACTCGATAGGGTTGCATTATTTAATTACGGAGTTCCTATGGCCACCTTCCGGCTCCATCATCAGACTCTGGTTACCATATAGTATCAAAGTACTTGTCAAGACGAATCTAATGAGCTCAAACTCGATAGGGTTGCATCATTTAATTACGGAGTTCCTATGGCCACCTTTCGGCTTCATCATCAGACCCTGGTTACCATATAGTATCAAAGTACTTGTCAAGACGAATCTAATGAGCTCAAACTCGATAGGGTTGCATCATTTAATTACGGAGTTCCTATGGCCACCTTCCAGCTCCATCATCAGATCAGCTCTATGTCACAATGACATTGCATTGTCATCCGATTTATACATGCATTCTAAATTTCAGCTCAATCGGAAACCGGGAAGTGGATCAAATTTAAGTTGCAAGATTTGATTACAGAACGACAGACAACGGGACAGGTGAAACTAAATAAAAGCTTGTAATATTCTAAAATAGAACGCCTCGAGTACTTTCTCAGTAGTAGGTGTCCAATAAGTATCACCAATATGACATGACGAGTAGGAATTGCACTGTGTTTGTTGCAAGCTGTTGTTTTATTGCGAGGTTGAATTTTGGAAAAGACGGCTACATCATCAGCCTGTCTCAATCTACTGCTGGATGGGATCCGTCTCACTAACGCATCAAGAAGGTAATGCCCAATTTTTTGCCCAAGCGAATCGCCACGCTGATGGCACGCTGAGCAAGCGGGTTGGCGATCAAAGTAATATAATGCCCATTATGATGGCGCTGCTGCCCATCATCAATCCTTAATAAATGAATGATCAGTGACACTCCTCACTCAATCCTCTGGCCGACACCAGACGGCGCGAAAAGATGGTTCCGAATATCAGTTAGAAAAGCCTTTACTAAAATAATAGTTACCAAGTAGAGCGTCCTTCCCAACATGAATGTTGCAGTAGATGTGGTGATCCGTGGGCGCGGAGGGCTCCACCGGCGCGTCCCCGGCTTCCATTAGCCTCAGTTTCGCGGAAAACTCCTGCATATCTGTAAAATAAAATAACACAATCGCGTCACCTTCAGGTTATACCAAGCAACATTGGCATCACTTTGATGCCAATGTCGGGCAATCCAGGGCTGCAATTCTACTAGGTATATTATTTGAAAATGTAGTTGGGAAAAGATATGAAACAATCAACCAATTGGAACCCTAAGCCACATGAGAATTATGTGAAAAGTGACGCCATGAATAGAGTTAAGAAACCTCTTGATACTTTTCATTATGACAAGGTTCTAGAGTGGCCTAAGACTGGTTGAGTGTACCTACATAATTTTGCAGCCAATCCTTCTATGATTCTAGACCATTTATGCATCGCAAAGCTCAATGGATACGCTGTGAAACAAGCTGTTACGGTAGTTATGCGCAGAGAAATTCTTTCACGGCATGCCTACTGCGCTTCGCATTACTTGAAAGTCCGCTCACAAATGTCAATGCTAAATCGATCGTTCTAATTTCGGGTTTAGCGCATAGGAGAATGCAACCAAAAAACCGTTAGCTATTGTTAGGTACGCGGGCGGTCGGGCGCTGCGGGTCGAAATTAGTAGCGCACATGTTCAAACAAACGCGCATTGTTTACGTGGCTTTTACCGCGCCTGCCCGTGCCCGCCCGCCGGGTTGTCCGCGCTTGCCGAGCTTTCGTCCAATCGAAGCAAGGTTGATGTCATTACAAAGTCATATCTAAGCTTAACTCATGTAGGGACCAGGATGCTTAGCCAAGTTGCCAATCGCTTGCGCTTAGTAGCGTATCGTAGTTTTCCCTCTCTGTCACTCTTTTATATTAGTGCGACAAAGACAGGTAGCTGCCTTTCGTTTACGATTGACGATTAAGCGTTAGCGATTGGCAACTTGGTTAAGTACCCAGTAGTAAGTAACTAGAACTAGTAACTACCGGGAACTTAGAAATCCGCATTTCCTCTATCACTTGACGACGCCTTCGTTGGAGTGACAGAAATAAAAAATAAATCCATGTAATTTGCAGCTACGGTAATAACCCTGATTAGAAATAGTGATCCCGGAGTACAACGAGTAGGTCAGCTATGGGCATAGGGAATAGGCATATTGCTTATTAGGCATCTCGAGCTTTTTAGGTTTGTTTCATCAGAGTTTCTAGGTGTCTTACCTAGATTCCACCGACCTGCGTTCAGAATGCGATTAGGGTGTTGACCGCGTGATATTCATTTTGAGATTTCGGGTTTAGATGTTATTGTAAGTATAGTTGCGAGTTGCGACTTGCGAGTGTAAAGGAACCCATGTCTCAGGCCTACTGTGAACTGCGTCGTACCATTGTAAGTAAGGTTACGTTAGCGTTTTCTTTACGTAAAGTAATCCATCACGCTCGCTCCAATAAATAAGTGCTAGGGTAAAAGTTAGAACTTGTCAACTTAAGGTGAACACAGTGAAACCCAACCGTAGCGTAGGTCGACAGAAATCGCTCATCATGATTCTGGTTTGTCTGAAATAGGGGCATAATAATTTACTTAGAAGTTATTTTTTACTCTAGCCGGCAGGTTGGCAGCAGCCGTATATCCATGTTTTTTTTTGTTACAATTTGTTTAATTAGAATTAGGTAATCTACTCACGTTCTCGCAATTGTTCTACGTGTTTAAACTCACGATAATCAATCAATGATAGCTATTCAAAGGATTACTGGATTTACTGGTGGACAATTCTCAAATTAGGTAGTAAACTTGGTTAGCCTGAATGGCAATGAATAATCACAGGGTATTCATATACTGGTTCTTCTGAATTGATTCGTGTAGTGGTTGTGGAGAATAGAAGCCGCACCATGGCCGACGGTGGCGTATATGCGGACTAGATTTACGACTTCACTTTCGGAACGCGATGAAATTATTGTAATCAAACTTCTACCTCCTGGGGCCTATTTCTTGAAAGCTTGTAGCTTGTAATACAGGCGGAAGTCCTTGTCTAATTAATATTGTCAAAAAGAGACTTCCAATTCTATTACAAGTTACAAGCTTTCGTGAAACGGGCCCCTGGTAGTATGACTTGTATCCATCAACGGTTTTCTCGAAAAAATTGGTAGACTATACTTACATTTCGGGGCATGTTTGATAAAAAAATCAACTAGAGAAACAAACTAATTCACATTAAAAAAAAATCATGGGGTCGAATTGAGAACCTCTTCCTTTTTTGAAGTCGGTTGATAATTAATGACAGACTTCGGAAAAAATATAAATTTATAATACGAGCTTTCTTGGTAAGTAATACTAACTAGATAGTTAGATCAGTACTAGTAGGTACTCCTACTTAACCCTTAATTTGGCAATGTTCGTCACAATAAACATGGTCTTCGACCCACTTTTTGTATTTTTTTTAAGACAGAATTTTCTGCTCTATACAATGGCGAAGAGGCTAGAACGCACGATTTTTTTGAAATTTGCCAAATTAAGGGTTAAAACGCAACCCTGCTACTACAGGGTTGCGTTTTAAGTTACATTTTACAATTTCACTGTTTGCCTCTCTAACGCACTTACATATTGGCTAGAAAGAGAGGAAAACAGCAAAATTGTAAATTGTAACTTTATAAAACGCGACCCAGGTAAGATTTCGTTTTATTCGTCGGAATTTAAGTCGGTGGATAACCAATACGGTTTAATTCATGTTACCTTTACAATGTAGATACAGTACCTATACTTTTAAAAGGATTACAAATTATCAGATTGTCAGTACTGCATGCGTGTCCTTTCGAAGAGATAACATCGTGTAACACGATTTATTGGTATTCCATGTTCGTCGCCAGTTTGGATAATAATAAGGCAATACGCGGAGGCCGTGTGATCATCGTCCTGAATAAATAAAACTTGAGAAGGGCCGTTGTTCACAACAATTGCGATGTTGCTGTCTAACATTCAGTATTAAGGTGACCCGACACTACTCGTACATATTACGGACAACGGGGTCAAATTATACTAGACTTTTGAGGCCAGTAGGCAATCGGAATATAACTAAAGTCTGCGTGATGGCGATAACTTTGAAAAAGTTTTGTTTGTATTCGGTGTTTTAAAATGTCAAGTCGAAGTAGGTACCCACATTTTATTAAACTGTTGCAGTTAACGGAACTTGGTGTGCTTAACCAGATGCAATTGACTGGTTTGTGTATTAGGTTCATGGTATCTAATAGGTATTACTGACGTTTAGTAGATACCCATCTGTGTCCTTGCAGGTGAATGTTAACGTCAGTAAAACTAGCTTTCCATTTCCATGCCGCTTTGTTGCGATAGAATTGCATTACGAGTTGATGATAATAAATTGGGCAGACGCAGGGCTCACGTTAAGATAGGATCCCAGTAGCCCTACCATGAGTTGCCGCTAAAGTTATTAACTCGCGTTTACTTCCTCTCTATCCCGCCCAATAACGTAGCGGCGGCTCATCGTATGGCTACAGGTGCTTGAATGATTCTCACCTGACTCCAGCGCTCTTTTTATGATCCTCATCTGTTTCGCATGGTACAGCCACAACGACAGCACTACCACAAAGAACACCACACACCCGCTCACTGCCACAGCCAACGTCGACGTCTGCAAGTCCCACGGCTCACTGACACTCACTTCCGCGTCCGAATCATAATATTCATAATCACTTTCACTGTCCTGGGTATCATTGTCAGTGTTTATAGACTGGCAGACGGTGTCGCGGTAGACCTCGCAGGGGTACCGCACGACGAGGTCCCTGGCGTGGTCGCACGGCGAGCAGGGAACGCAGGCCTGCCGCCGCCGGTCCCACCACGAGTGCCGGTGCTTGCACACGCTCTCGCCTACCACAGACCCGAGTGCTAGCGTCGCAACTAGCAACACTTTCTGTAGCTCTCCTTGCATTACCTTCACAATAAGAATAAGTGTTAGGATTTAAGTAAGTATACCTACCTGCTGGGAATATCTGCTAATAAACACATCACAGCATAGCAGAAGAGTTATAATAGGTTTTAGCACGTAACTTAACAATTTAGAGTGTTTTGCAATTCGCTGGCTTTCATTATCATTTTCCATCTTTCGCGCGATGAGAGAGAGATGTTTTCAAATGACCATCGACGTGCGCATCAACATCCTGTAAGTAGGTACCTATACGGTGCCTATAAGTTTATCTAGCGGTTTAGTATACTAATAATGTTATTGTTAATGTTATATCAGGAGGCTTATGATGGTACCGCGTCTAATCCTTTGGCTCTGGCTTTATCGGCTTTATAGTTGTCAATGTCATTTAAAAAGTTGACTAAGGCTGCTAAGCACCACTTTCACAATCTCAAGTTACGAGTTACGTAGCTAACACGGGGTTAATGGTTAACCTATTCATACGTTTTAAAACTATTTTTTCTACTCCGGCACTTTTATCTGTCATTTATATAGTCCCGCCAACAAATATAAAAGCAGGACTTACGCAATTTCAGAAAAGTCTATATACTCTATTCTTCAAAAACACCCTAGGCTTATAAAGTCGCTAAAATGCAACTGCTAGCAGAGATACCTACTCAATTTACAACAAATCGCAAACCTGACAACTTAACAAACAACTGGATTCATATTGTCTGAAATAATAACGTATCTAAAATAATTGCTACCAACGTAAGGAAAAAAACGCAAGTGTTTTAGAATCGTCACTGGCAGGCAGTAACTGACAGTTAAAAAAAAAACGTTACCGTGTCTATTGCATTCCATCATTTGTTTTTTCACTATTATTTTCAGTTTGTGCGGCAATCTTTAAATTTGTTTAAAATTCTTTTTTCATCTTTTTTTGGACTGTGAAGTGAAGAAAATAAATTGAATAATAATAAGATAAGATGGATTGTGATGAGGACTTGGTTCTTACACCGGAAGAGATATCGACGGCGGCACAATCAGTTACTGAGAATTTGTTGCCTACAAAATCGCGCCATCTTTACGATCCGTCGTACAAGAAATTCATGGCGCGGCGAATCGAACACCAGAGTTCGTCATTCTCAGAGAATGTCCTATTGGCATATTTTAAAAGCCTCATAGAATTATTCAAACCGTCTTCACTTTGGGTTGAATATTCAAAACTCAAGGCAACTTTCAACATATACCACCAGACAGACATATCTAAATACGCCAAGTTGCTGGCTTTATTGAAAAGAAAGTCAGAAGGTTTTAAGGCGAAAAAAGCGAAATCTTTTTACCCGATGAATTAAAAAAAATCATTGAGCAAGCACCTGATCGGTATCATCTGTTCAACAATGTAAATATATAGTTACATATTTGTTGTTTTATTAATGCACTAGTATATTCGGTTAATTATGTTATTTAGGTATTCTGTGTATGCAAATATTGTATTTAATTACATTGCAAGGATTTTTAACACCTAGATTCCTATTTCTTGTTACAGGTGGCTGTATTTTTTGGAATAATGGGGGCTTGTCGCCGGCAAGAGTTACACGATTTAAAAAATATCAATATTATTGATGCCCAGGAAGGTGGTTCATATAATGAACACCAAGAACCGGATTGATCGCACTTTTACAATAACAGGGAAATATTACCATATCTGCAAAAAGTACATGATTCTTCCTTCCAATATATTTCCATAAATGAATTAAATGTATAATAATTAAAGTATATTTTCATATAACAAACTGTGTTTTATTTGTGATTAATATAATCCTTAGTCGTAGAAAAAGTAATGTATGCAACGTTGTTTAACCGAGTCAAAAAATACTCGTGGCGTCTTTATTAACAATTTTCGGCTTCGCCTCAAATTGTTACTTACGCCACTCGCCTTTTTTGACCTCTCTTAAACAACTGTTGCATAAAATACTATACTAATCGTTTTAAGCTCTTATTAAAGGTCTAAACCGAAAGTGTGAAACTAGAGCTAAGTTCCAACATTTATTTGTTTGATTACATAGGTACCTAGTTCAGGAATTGTCAAAATTGTATACAGAAGTACTTAGATATCTAATCTCAATCGCAATGGAACTCATAAGTTGTGTCGATAATAACAGTGCCAGTTAGGAACTTTTATCAGAAAACAGAGAAGTAAGACCTCAAAAGAATCGCGCTTTGCCGGCCCCTGCCAGCATAGGTAGGTTCTACTGACTACTTAAATAGGTAATTTTTTACCAGGGTTTTGAAGGCTGGGGACCTCTAGTTTAAATTTAGATGGAATTTTATAAAATATTACCCCACTATTCGTGCCACTGCCAATTGCAGGAACAGCGTGAGAAAGGACCAATCATCAATTTTTATTCTATGGGATAATTTTATAAACTTCCTGTGACATGGAGGTCCATATCAGCCGGAGTAACGAACTTTTTCAAAATATTTACCTTATCGCTTATACTCATGTATACCACCAAGTGTACACGAAGGACCACATTTCAAAAACGTTAAATTAGAAATTAGAAAGTTCACTTTGAGCACCTTCACATTTGTCCACGTAATGCACTCTGTACCACAGTTCGTTGTTCGTTTCCATAAATATCTCGGGTTTCAGAAGTATATTAGTGGTTTTGTTGTTTATTTTAAAATGATTGTGGGGAAAGCACGCAAGGCGCGGGCGCAGGACGGCTGCAGGGTACGGTCTGGCCGCTGGCGCAGGCGCGGCCGGGGAGCGACGCGACTCTCATTCATAACTGTTTATAGCTTGAGATACCACTGTTAAATGTGCTCATCCATCTGTCCTCCTATTTTTGAGTATTTTTGTTCCTTAAAAATAGTTTGATGTTATATCTGGAGGCTGGAGGTTCCGGTTTCGAATCCCGGCGAGGGCATTCTTTGTGTATTTATTTATCACACATGTTTGTTCCTTGATCGTGGCTGTGTACGTATCTATCTATTTGTATATTGTCGCTTGGTACCCACATCACAAGCCTTAATTGAGCTTACTGTGGGACTTGGTTGATTTGTGTAAGATGTCCAAAGATATTTATTAAAGCTTGAGATACCACTGTTAAATGTGCTCATCCATCTGTCCTCCTATTTTTGAGTATTTTTGTTCCTTAAAAATAGTTTGATGTTATATCTGGAGGCTGGAGGTTCCGGTTTCGAATCCCGGCGAGGGCATTCTTTGTGTATTTATTTATCACAAATGTTTGTTCCTTGATCGTGGCTGTGTACGTATCTATCTATTTGTATATTGTCGCTTGGTACCCACATCACAAGCCTTAATTGAGCTTACTGTGGGACTTGGTTGATTTGTGTAAGATGTCCCAAGATATTTATTATACTCTTTATTCAAATATTTTCTTAAGCTAGGTTGTTATAATATGGTTATAAAAGTAAAATATAATACAAATTATAAACACGTTATAAAAACCTAACCTAACGGGTTGGGTTGGTTAAATGGGACGGGCCCAAGCTACCGATGGCGGTCGCAGATATTATTATTATTATTATTTCCATCTGCCTCCATAGCCTAGTTGAAAGTTATTATCCTGCCTATGAAGCTGAAGGAGGTTCCGCGTTCAAATGCCGGCGACGGCATTTAGGTATTTGTGTGTTCACAAATTTTGAGCAATCACAAAAAATCTCTTAATTATGAGTTAATTGACACGTACTTAACTAGATCCATTAACTTATCATTAGCTTTTTTTGGCGATTTTTTGGTCGTCTCCATAGCGAAAGTTGCTCGACGTGACCGTCTCCAGTTTCAAACTGACAATTTGTTCTAGAGGTATTTTCTCTATAAAATACCTATGGTTCTTGCGTTACCCCATACAAAGACAAACTGACAACAGATGCTTAGGTATCGTTTGTTATGCTCCGGGTAGATATATCATGAGATTATATCTAGGAACGACTCCACTAAAAGCGCGGCCGTATCTCAGTCTATTAACGTACCTATCCCTTCTCTCGCCATAGTCTCCCAATGCACGACGCTATGGCTGTGCCACGAGAGGCGGATCTCGCACAGTAATCTTAATTTATACTGATATGAAGCATCTCTTATTTCTCACATGTTCCCATAAATTTGATTAAGTGGTGAATTTTAATAAAACCTAAATCTCATAAACCGCAAATTTGCATAGAGAAGGATAAGCACTTTTTTTATAACAGAAAAAGGCTCCAGATTCAAAAAATGTAGGCTTTGAGAAATGGCTGCTCACAGAAATTATGAATTTGCCGCTGTTTTTACTGATAGATTGTTGGACAGAGTATATTAAAAAAAGATGACCATGTATTGATTTAAACTTTCACGATTATCACTCATATTTTAAAGACAAACGGGTCTTAATCGCGTAAACTTACGTTTAATTATATCATTTATATCCTGACGTTTCGGGCATGAGTCTGCCTGCGACCACGGGTGTAACGTCATGCCCGAAACGTCAGGATATAATTAAACGTAAGTTTACGCGATTAAGACCCGTTTGTCTTTAAAATATGAAAGATGACCATTTCATGATTTTTTGATTTTCCCACCAAAAAAGGGTACAATTTCAGTGGTCACACTCTATCATTCAGGGTTGCCGCATTTCCGAAACAATAGTACATTACGTTACAAGTGCGAAAAATAGGAAGTTTGAAACGAGTGGCGATAAATTAAAACACGATCGAAGGGAGTGTTTTAAATAGACACGAGTTACGAATTTCATTTTTGCACGTGTATCGTACGACGTTTGTCAGTACAGATTGCTCTCCGAAGTTTGACCTGACAAAAAATGAACCACTTTGCACATTAGTGCGTGAAAAAAGTACCACCAGGGTCGCGTTTTATAAAGTTACAATCTACAATTTCGCTGTTTGCCTCTCTAACGCACGCACATATTGGCTAGAAAGAGAGGCAAACAGCGAAATTGTAAATTGTAACTTTATAAAACGCGACCCTGTACTGAAATAGTACATTACGATACAAGTGCGAAAAACATGAAAATCGAAACGAGTGGCGATGTTTTAAAACACGACCGATAGGGAGTGTTTTAAATGCACACGAGTTACGAATTTCGTTTTGCACGTGTCTCGTACGACGTTTTTTAGTACAGATGGCCTTCCGAAGTTTTAGACCTGACGTAAAATGACCCACTTCTCGCACTAGAGCCTGTACTAAAAAGTACACCAACTGTACTAAAAAGATTTTTTTAATCACAGCCACAGTAAGTCAGTCATCAGTTATATTCAGTGCCACAGTTACTTGGCTGAATGAGCGAACACCCCCATCCTCTTACACGTAAAAAAATCCGAAACGTCAGTGTCATGTCAAGTGTTTCAGTTCAAGTTCAGTTTCATTCAATGCAATGCTATATCTTCGAAGCGTACAGTTTTCTTGTTTTATACAATAGTGTTTATATTTTAGCGCAATATTTGAGTTCTATTGGAATTATTAGATACATACTTAAATTAAAATATAGAAATCGAGTGCTCCACATTGAGGAACATGGATAATAATGTAGCATACAGAAGAGTTAGACGACGAGGTGAATTGCCTATGCAAGACCCCCAAGTTTCCTCCACGTCCTCAGGAGAGCGCCTTTCCATACTACGACCAGAGAGACTCAACACCTTCAACTTCCATCCTCCCCCTCCAAGTACCCGATCCTATTCCAATTTCCATAAGCCAACCATATTTTGCCTGTGGAACTTGTAAACCTGAACAAAGTAAAATAATCTTTTGCAGATTCGGTTCCTGGCACGCACTCTCCTGGTACAAGTGATTTGTCTACATCTAAAGCTTTAATTCTAGTTTTAATCATTTTTACCTCTTCACTGTTGGCTTTGGGACTTCTATATAGACAATTTCCGGATTTAGAAGAGTAAGTTTATATTGAAATTACACTGTCTTGGAGTTATCTACATGAAAGCTTGATTAATTGAACCCTCAAGAAGGTGCCAGATGTATAGAATTGTTATGAAAATTAAACACATCCTTATATTTGTAAAATACTTAAACAACCTCTTTGTCGTTAAAATGTCATACTTTAATATGCAAAAAATAAATTGCATGTTAGTGCACTGGAGTTGCAAGATAATATATACTATGCCTATGCATTGACATAACAAATAAGTGGTATTCCTATATACAGACTGAGGTGTTTCATCAACTGCAATACTTGCACAAAGGTTGATTTATTAGGTTTGCACAAGTTGATTACATATTTTAAAGAACTACATGCAAAAGATTTTCTACCTTCATAAGAGTTAGCAAAAAGTGTAAGATTATTGAAAATATAATTATGAATTCAGCCTTGAGTTATTATTGATAATTTGTAAGTGTCATAGTTATAAGTACATATTCTGCTAGATAACATTGATACAATTATATAATTTCAGGGAGGAAAGACAGCACATTAAACTGCCTTGGGACCTTGATGATGCCAAACAGCTTGGGTTGGTGTTAGATCGCTACAAGGAAAAGTTTTTTTATGAAGTATTGAGTGGGGTTTTTCTAATTTATATATTGTATCCTTTGAAAAACTACTTTATACAGTGTTTTTTTTTATTTAAGTTTTATAATTAGCTGATTTTATTAACCCTTAATTACACCATCATCAAATACTACATAGTAATTCGACCACTATCAGATAATTGATTATGATGAACAATAAAAAAATAAATACAATATAAAAAGGTAGTAATTAAATATTAAGATTATATCATTTTTTAAAAGGAAGCAACCTTATTTTTCAGAAAAGGTACAAGTTACACGATAGAAAGAGAGCTTCTACGTGACATTTAGGGGTTTTGCAGTGGGAGCTTAAAGTTATAATAGTATCATAGCAAGAGTCATTATTTCTTTCAACAGGTTTTTGGGATGGTTTTCTGTACTTGTACTAATACGTATTCTGTGTTATAGGTGCCAAATTATTTGCAATGATATCCTTAACATATGTACAGCTTGCAAACTTTTGCAATACCTGGATCAATATTCCTCAGTATCCTGTCAGGGTTCCTGTTTCCATTTTACCTGGCTTTACTCCTGGTATGCTGCTGTTCTGCAATTGGAGCGAGCCTCTGTTTCTTCTTGTCCAATCTTCTTGGGAAGAAGCTAGTGAAAAAGTTTTTTCCAGAAAGAGCTGCTCAATGGTCAAAAGCAGTTGAAAAGCACAAAAACAATCTCTTGAACTACATTATATTTTTGAGGGTGACACCCTTTTTGCCCAACTGGTTCATCAATATGTCTGCACCTGTAATAGGTGTACCTCTAGTGCCATTCGCCTTAGGAACTTTTATTGGTGAGTATTAAACCTTCAGTAAAGATGTGTATGGTATGATTATACAAATTGCAAAGGTACATACAAGTCACACATTTTTGATTTGATTTTGTATCCAACCAAAGTTAAGTCTTGCTACATTTAGCATGTATTTGTAAATGTTAGAGAGATCTTTATTTTGCATCCAATGTTAGTATGTTCTGTTTGGGAGTCAGTTAAGAGCTAGGCCTAGTCCTGTAATAATTACACATGCCATCAGTTATGAGAATAATTTTCTTTTCTTTCAGGTGTAGCCCCTCCTTCATTTGTGGCTATTCAAGCTGGCCAAACTCTGCACACGCTGACATCTACCAGTGATGCCTGGTCATGGACCTCTGTTACTGTTCTTAGTGTCTTTGCTCTAGTCTCACTCATTCCTGTCCTACTCAAGAATCGTTTGAGAGAAAAGTTTGATTAAACATTATGCAAATGGCAGGATATTTTACCATTGAGGTATTCAGAGGGGAAAGGTAGGATGGATTGTGTGATTTTGATACAACCAAGTGACATACCATTAGTTGTTATTTTTTAGTGATATATTTTAGCAATTGCTTTTTGCACTTTCCTGATTGAATGTTATAGGTACTTCCCATATGTGTTGATATTTTTAAAGTTTTTTTAAGATGGTTGGTTTAATTTATAAATGTAAATAAATGGACTTGTGATGATTTATTTATTTCTCTAACAATATGATCCTACATGGGCAATTAGAGTGTTGTTTGACAGAGATGGTTGCACCACAGGTCTCCAATACCACCAATTGTACCACACTGGAATAAAAAAACAATCCAAATGAAATTACAAAGGCATATTAATTTAATGAGCTGATTTCTACAGTTTTAACAACAAGAGTACAACATTTTAAACTCTTTCAATGCGGATAATAAACTCAAGGATAACTCTTTAGAGTGAGCAATGTCTATAGACGCAGAGTTTGTATGCCTAACATAAATTTAATTGAAGTTGTTTGTCTGAAAGCAATAAGGGTAGTTAATATACATGACAACACTCACATAAATAGGTCTCTTTCAACTCTACTCTTAGCTGTCGACATTGATGTTTGCATTCTTCTGCTGGTTTCAAATCTACTGTCCTGCTGCCACTTAGCACCAAAAGGAATGAGAAACTGCACTCTGTGTCGGGCACTGGGAACTGTTCTTGACTATTGTCAATGATTAGGAATCTTTCAGTACTCTGTCCAAATTTTGGTACTACTTTGGGTCTATGAATAATTAGACGTAGTATCCTGGCAATATTCATTGTATTGAATTTCCTGAAATCAATTTTTGCATTTTGGTTTAGAAATGTTAGTGCACAATTTGTACTGAACTGTCATTATTTAATAGATATTTAACACCTGCTCTTGTGTTATATAAAAACTTAAGTGGAATTAATATGAATATCTAGGCCTAGTATGTAGAACAAAGTTTTAAGTAGAAAAAGTATCTACATACTAGATAGGTACAGATTGTACTTACCAGATTAAGAGATTTTTATCCCTTAATACTTGTGACTCGTAAAATATTTCATTCACATTTGAGTAATACTTATTATTTACTAATATTTTTGGTGCTTCTTTGTTAAATAGTTTAACATTCCTATTGTATAATTCTATGACTTCATCTAATCTTATCAGTTGCTGGTTAGTCTGAAATAAATGTATGGTTTATTGATTCCTGATCATATATAATTTATATAAAGATAATAATATATTTGATAGGCACTGCTAGTAACAACTTTCACTTGTGTGCATCTGCATTAAGAGATAAATAAACAATGTGTTATGTTGTTTTTATCCTTAAACAGTGCACCTTCTTTTACTCTGTTGTCAGCGCTTACAAACTTTGTATACATACTTCATAAATAAATGGGGCTGTATGCTGTTGATGCACAATTAATTTGGGATCATATATTTCACGCACATTAGAGATGCTGCTGCATGGCCAGCAATCCATGTCAACAACAGTGAAGAATGGATTTTGTATCAAACATCTCATGGTAATAATCTGCAACAAGTATGCTAAATTTGTTACATAAATACAAGGGGAATTAAACTTTGTCCTGTTGAAGTAGGTATCACTTACCAGTAAGTCCTGGAAACAAGGATATAAAGGGAATCGATATCCGCCTTAAAAGCCGTAAGCCAGGATAGATGTACTCTTGCAGATTACAAAAAATAGTGCTGTAAATTGACTTAAAGTTATAAACTATACATATTGTTAGAAACACGCTAATTAGCAATATTCGGTATTTTGTCCGGTAACGTCTATTCGTAACCAATGTTCTAGTTCTAGAACTTCGGATTTCCAGAGAATCCAGAGATTCAAAATATATTCGCCGAAATTCATCTTCACTGATGCCCGCCTCTTCACATTGCTTTTTCAATCGTATAACTGAACTAGAATACTCTTGTAAAAGTTCATCATTGACCATATTTCTTCAAGTATAAGTAGTTGGATCACGATATAGAAACCAATCTCAATTTATTTATTTTGTACTTGTAGTTCTAATTAGTTTGTGTCTTCAACACAAATGTCACAAATCACAAAACATTTTCAAACGTCAATGTCAACCATATGTCAACTTCACTCTCACAGTGACATTGATCTCTAATTATAACTGTCATTACTTTGTCCTGGATAGTTTTTATCGTAATGCGGACTTTCAGCGGCTTTTAAATGTTCAATTATATTGCGCAATATGGAAAATTGTTCAATATCATTCACCGTTTAGGGTTAATATTGATTCAGAGCGCCTTTAAAAAGTATTGCAGTATGTTATATTGTAGGGGCCCCCTTATGCAAATGATTAACCTAAATGGGAACTTATACAATTTATATCCATAATTTAAATATAACAATTAACCAATCACTTAGAAATTCATAACCCCCTTCCGTTTATATACATATATTTATCATTATCACTATCACTCCAACCAAGGAAGGCGTTATTGAGTGATAGAGACAATATCCTCGAAATTTCGGTTTCGTAGCTCGCGCTAGGCTGATACCTACGCTGTAGCTGAGGAAGTCGTCAGCTCTTCGGTCTAAGTGGGTGTCTTATTTCACGAAATTAATAAAAGTCTTGTCTGACTTGGCCGTTCCGTCCTTCTTTCCTACTAAAATAGGCGGAAAAAACCATAGATTTATATGTGTTACTTATACCTTTATGGAAGAAACCACATTGTTATTAGTTTTCATTTGACGTCACTTTGGCGGTAAAAGAGATTGTGTGTTCAATCTTGGTTCAATAGCATGACAGCTACGTAGCTTATGACAGTTTATGTTATGACTATGAAGCTGGAGGTCCCGGATTAGAATCCCTACGAGGGCATCTATGAAAACTGAACAAGTGACGGCTTGTAGGTTTTAATGAGCCATGAAATATTATTTGTTGGTCGTTGCTGCCATACCTTTCTGAGTTACGGCTGTTTTAAATGTACTAATACTTACTCGAATACTCCTCTGTTGAATCTACCAGAGCCCATTTGGACGAAAGGAACCGTTATTCTGTTGGTTATAACGAAAACAATATCATATCACGCTAAAACATCACCTGGCGTCTAAACGTCTACCTACTAAGGAGACACCTCGCACACCCCTACTTTATAAAGTTTAGGTAATGCGGAG
>JALPQI010009876.1:0-28657 GCA_025490895.1 Thaumatotibia leucotreta | reverse complement strand
TTCAGGACCCCCCCCCCCCCCTAGCCAATATCACGTGTATTTTTTTGCCAACTGAAGTAGTCCTTTTAATAACACTTAAATTTACGTACTTGTTTGCCAACTACGAGCTAAATGATCGCGAAGTTTTAAAACTTAGTATTTAAAAAGTATTTTATAAAAAAGTAAAGATTTTTTTACTGGCTATACAGGGTGTTTGTTATGTCGTTAGCCAAATTTGGTTATGTCATTCGCGATCACCAGTACACAACATTTTTGAAAAAAAAAAGTGACAATTTTTTTTAGTTTTTTCCCGTTTTTTATCCGGCAAAAACATAATTTGTGGTCACTAGGCAAGTTTGTTTCAATCCGTGCGATTCGATGGTAGACAAAATGGTAGCAGGTTTGAGTAGTCAAGTCTTAGCCAATCAGGAGTTCATCACAAGCACCGATCAGCCGACGTCACTCGACCCACCATCGGCACTAAACAATGAATAAAATGTCCTAACTACATGCACACACGATTGTTATTTGATTAAAACTGCCCAAGCGCATACCTACCTGTACTGTACCTGCTCGTCGTCATCAACAATTCAATTTGCTTAGAGAGTGCATTAGAATCGATATCTGAGGTAAACCAGTACGCGTTTGTATGACGGAACATTTAAGTTACTCCGTTCTAGAGGTCAAATTATGCTGGCTCGGCTGATTGCAAGATGCCATGTGCTATTTGTACAGCACTCTGTAAACAAAGCTCAAAGAAGGAGTGCGCTTGCGTGAACGCGCTTGACTCAAACTACCCTCCGATCGGCGCGCAACTCAAAATACCCTCGTTATTAGTACTGTATGCGATAGACTGATAATGCTGTCTCGTGGGAATTACCTGCAAGTTAAGCTCCACCTACATTCCCCACCACGCGTAGGAAACTTGTTACGTACGTTATAACGCATTGAATTAGTTACCTTATGCGGGTTAATTAAAGTTGTAAACTCAAACACCCTTTCCAATCTGATTTGGCAGTTATGAGTTGGTGGGGCAGTACGCAAAGTAAGCAAGTGATCATAGTGACCAAACATTCGTTAGATAATGGGATTTAAAAAAAAATCTATAACAAAAAGGATAATGAAAAATGGATTATTTTTGTTTTACCAAATATTTTTTTACGCCTTTACCCAACACATATTGCAATATGGCTAATGATATAAAAAACACCCTGTAATGCTGTTCAGCAGATTCGAGAGTAACAAAAAATTACACGTGATTTGTCTGATGACCCCCCCCCCCTCCCCTATGGTGATAGTTGGTGATTTTTTCTTGATCCCCCCACCCCCCTATACAGTGTGACGTGATTAATGGACAATCCCTTAAGCCGACAAACTCGAATAATAAATATCCAAAAAAAAACTATTGTGATTCCTCCCCTACACGTGAATACAATGTGGGGTATCCGTGAATAGGTATTTCAAAAAGAGTATAGGTTTTTTCCAAATTCACTATTTCGAAAAATATGAAAAATATCTTACATATTTGGCTTAAGGCATGCTAATAGATAATACTAACTATCCTGAACATAATTGGTCTAGCCAGTTTCGACCAACTACGGAACGCTAATACTGAGCATGGATCGACATGCACTTGGCCGGTTTTTTTCCTCATGCGTTATTTTTAGGGTTTCGTAGTAAACAAAAAACCCTTATAGTTTAGCCATGTCCGTCTGTCCGTCTGTCTATCCGCAGCATAGCTCAGTGGCCGTTAGTACTAGAATTTGGTATACATATTAATTATGCTAACAAAGTGGTAGAATAAAAACTTTGGTGGGCTGTGGGTTTAAAAATAAAACCATTTCGAACGTAATCGGCCCAGCCGTTTTCGAATAACTACGGAACCCTATACTGAGCATGGCCCGACATGGTCTTAGCCGGTTTTTTGATATTGTATTCTCGCCATTTTCCGCAACTCGACATCTAACGTGCCTATTTTGCGTGATCCCAACGCTGGCCAAATATTTTGCTGCCGCAATATTATAATTACAAGATTGTATGTTACATTTTTTTCATAGTACCGTGAAACTAAGTAGTCAACATTGCCCGCTTTTTTCGGAAATCCTAAAATATCTCAAAAAAATATATGAAACCTTGAAGTTTTTTCTGCTCAGCATGTGCACTGTGATCGTACGAATCGGCTCACATGAAGAAATAATTTTTAGATCATCATTTAGATCAGGTTTTTTGTCGTTTTAAGGTGCGTGCAAACCAAAAGAGCATTCGCTGTTCTATCCCTCGCTCTACAAAATCAACCAATCACGTTTTGTGTAACGATCGAATTTCGTAGAGTGGGAGGTTAGAATAGCGAATGTTCTTTTGGTCTGAATGCACCTATAGAAGGCGAGCAAAGTAATCTCGTTCTTGACCAACATTGCCCACCTCAATTTAGTGCTTAAAAATAGCTCGTATGACAATAATACTACAATCACAGAAGGTTTTTGGGCAATTCTACCATTTCATGTTTATAACTCAGGGATAAGTATAAACAATTTTGAGTAAATTGGTTGGGCAATGTTACCTACCCGTTTTCGCTCTTTTTCATACAAGGTCCACTAACGCAATTCGCAAATGCTAGGGTTGTCACTTTTAAGTAGATATCTTAACTAAAGACGTTTACTTTTGTTCAAAGTATTAATATACTAGTGAAGTAAAACAGTCCAAAATGTATTATTTGTTTTAATGCAATAATAATAAAACCGTTTTTTGAATGGGAATCAAGATAATATTATATTGATATAAATATCAGCCCACTAACGAAGCAGCAGACAACGAAACTGACAATTGAGAGTATAGTTATTGGTTCTGAACATTTTGTATACGTAAAATAAAATATCGGAGTTATAAAAACGTAATTTACTGAAAAAAACATTACCCTCCGCTATTTTCATAAAGTGGTAAAACTTGAAAGTGACAACTGTAGGCTATTTTTCATGATGTTTTCAATGTCCGTTTGCTAAAGTACTGGATAAAATTGCCCAAAGCCATAACTTATTTTCTGATTAGCTTTTTCCAATAAAACTACTATCAATGTAATCTACTGTTGTCATTTTATTACAGGTCATGGGTTTTTTTTTTCATTTAATACCACCCTGTTTCGAGAAATGTATGTCTATATTTTGCCAAGATTTTGCCCGCCAAATAACCAACCTCACTCAAGAAGCTCTAGCAAACAACTAGATGAAGATAGACGCAAAAGTTATACTTGGTATTGCTTCTCACATAATCTATTTTATACTAAAAATAGTTAGGCCGCCATAAGAATGTATTTTTTTTTTTCTATAATAACCAATTTATTTAAAATTCAAGTTTTGGGCAATGTTTCCCCTGGAGGCAAAGTGGGCTAATTTTACGGTAGTAATTCTATGTGTATTTAGCTATATTTTACTGAAACCTGTATCTTAATACCTATAGTCAACTAATAGTCTAAAATTCACGATATTACATGGTTCTATGTTGTGGTCATATAACTTACAAGGGCAATAAGGTTCTATGTTTGTTTGATTGATATTATTGTAAGTGGTTATTTTTTTTTTTTTTTTTCTAGCCTGTAGGGGTTGTCCCACTGCTGGGCAAAGGCCTCTCCCTCAGATTTCCACAGCTCCCGGTTCGGTGCCAAGTCTGGCCAATTGTTGGCGAAGGCGTCCAGGTCATCCCGCCATCTCCGCCTGGGCCTGCCTCGTCCCCGCCTAGTTTGCGGCATCCACTTGGTGGCTGTAATAGCCCACCTTTCTGGATGCATGCGGTAGACGTGACCGGCCCAATCCCACTTTAGCCTGGCAGTTTTCTCAACCACGTCAGCTATGCGTGTTTTGGAGCGCAGCGTAGTGGTTATATTCATATATAAAATGTACTTAATATTTATAGTCATATACATTGAATTTAGGCTGTGTGGTGCGGCAGTAACAATATATTTGCCACCTACCAAGTTGGAGAACTTTTCCGATGGGTGTTATAAGAGTCGACTAAGGGACGGTACTACGCTGATCCAATTATTTGAGATGGAGGCAGGGCAGCAGCCTCATCATAATGGACACATTACTGCAATCACCAATCCGTTTGCCCAGCGTGGCTATTATGGGCATTATGTCATTTATGTCCTACCTAATGTACCCATACGCATAAATAAAATAATAGAAGAGGCCCACGTCAAGACCACTGTTACTGTATTAGACTGATGATGTGATATTGAATTTTATAAGAAGGTATCCTTTTACCATTAAAGTGTATTTATCTCATAAAATCATCTATAGGTACTCATATCCATCAGTATAAGCATAATAATCTTATTATAACATCGATCGACCGATCTTTTTATTAGAGAAACGTGGCCTGCATGCATCGTGTCACTTATATAATGGTGTTTCATACTTAATCGCTCAAATCAAACTAATGAGGTGCCGTGTTCCACAGCCTTAGATACCATGGACCCTTTGATATTAAGACACCTGAATGGATGCCTTGGTATACCAGCATAGAAGAAAGTGGAAGATGCCATGCCAGAGGAGCTAACCCGCGTATGTGCCAGCCATCCTGGAACCCTTTGATATAGCAAGAATCCTTTTCCCTTTGAGATAGCAGTGATGAGTATTTGTTGCGTTGCAACCTCAGTGCGCAAAAGTACTCGTTATCATCAGATCAGCTGCGGTCATATACTCATATGCTGACTCCAGCGGCAGCGGTGAAACGCTGGAATGTGGAAGACCAAGCTAACCACGAATAAATAAATATTAATATATATAGTCTTTTTCCTTTTTTAGTTTTAGTAGGTACACACGCCAACCCAGTTAACTCTATCAAAGATTTCGATTCTGGACCGTGTACGTGTTTCACTTAGTCGATTTGACCAAACTTTGATTCGAAATATAACGCTTATTTTCGAATAGTCATGTCAAATCTCCATAGTACTTTAGCACTACATACATATATATATATGTATTATATGTATATGTATACAGGGTGTTTTTTTTTCGACCGTTCAAATTCTACGTAGTGAATGTGTAGGTCATACTGACCAACTTTTACTATGGGGACAAAGTGGAAATCGCGAAAAAAAAATCAGCTGTTTCATACATTTCGGCCGGCGTAATGCCGCCAATTTGTATGAAACAGCTGATTTTTTTTTCGCGATTTCGACGTTGTCCCCATTGTAAAAGTTGGTGAGTATGACCTACACATTCACTACGTAGAATTTGAACGGTCGAAAAAAAAACACCCTGTATATATATATCTGAGAGAAATCGTTATTCTTCGAATAAAAGTTTGGTGAAACGCAGCCTTAGTTTTATTTTCAGTGACGTCTCAATTGTTTTTTCTTAAAATCTTGAATTGGTCCCGATCTGTCTTTGTCACCCATTCTTGATTCGTCATTTTAACTGGGGTCAACTATATCAACTTTGGTAATTTGTTGTATTGTTTATTTCATATTGCTCATTTAAGCCTTCGTCAACATCTTCTTTGAGTGTGTTGCTCTAACTACTATCTTGCTATACTATATGCTAACTATAAAAAATTAGTGACACAATCAGAACGGCATCAATTTAAGAACTTGACATACGACGACTGAGAGTACAGTTCGTGAAATATAAATTGGTACCTTTCTACCTACATTATAGTAAAAATAAACGTTCAATTTATATTTCTCGAACTATACTGTACACTTAGCACATGATTGCTATGTCAGTATGTTATCGCTACTTGTATAGATTTTCTATCTTTTACCAACAATATGAATAAAAGGGAGATGGATAATCTATCTCGCGGCGACATATTGTCGCACTGATCCTGTGTTAAGTTTACTGAGACGAACCATGACGATACCGCTGTCAATACAATTTTTACCTCATCATAACACTAACCTTTTCAATGCCACGGCAAAAACAGCAGCTGTCACTCCATCCACGCCACCAAAGTGTCACAAAGGAATTTGTCAAAAACTATAAGCAAGTGCGACTAGGTCTCTATTGATCTGTGACTTGTATATCGGTCTTTGGCGTTGAAACAGTGTTACCAACATAACCGTTATCGCCGTCCACAAGGTTTCAATTAGATTGGACAATGACTGATATATTGGTAGGTACTGATTAACAAGAGAGTTTCAACGCCAAAGACTATTTGTAAGAGGCCCATTTAGACGATACAAGTTTCTTGAACATTCAATACAAGAAAGTTGAGGCAAGAAAAAAATTGCACTGTATAAACATAACGTGCAATTATTGTATTCAAGCAGCAACTTGAATTCAATACTGGTATGCATGTAAACAAAGCCTGGGTAGTTAATTGAATACAAGAAATGTGAATCAATCTTTTGTTTTCACAATGGATTCCGTGCGTGAAGGTGTGCTCCTTGTCGCTGCTGTAATAGCAACTGTGCTACAGGAAAAACTAATCGAAGAACGTCGCAAAAAAAGATCGTGCTTGACAAGAAAATTGATATACGCAGAAAATGCATGCTGGGGGCTTCAAATACTCTGTGCAATCTGTGCATTGAACTCAAAGCTGAGGATGATGTAGAGTTCAAAAACATGTTTCGTGTGAACAAAGCTCAGTTTTCATACTTGCTCGATAAAATCACTCCCACAATTCAAAGACAAAACACAGTCATGCGTTATGCAATTCCGGCTCACGTTAAACTAGAACTTACATTAAAATACTTGAAAAAATGCTACATAATAAATCAACATGGTTTGTCTAAGATCAACTAATCAACGGGATCTTTGGGTTGTCCCTTAGAAAAATCTGCAAGGGCAGCGTCACGAGCCTCACGGCTTTTATAGTTTTTATTTTCTGTGTCCCAGAGATATTCGTGGCCTCTATAAATTTCTATTAATTTAATTATCTCCGAACTACCAAATTTGAAATTATTTTTGCTCACCGTGCTACCCTCAGCGAACGTTCAATATTGAATGAAAATCTGCCAATGCAAATCGGTTCAATTCTTGCTTCAATAGGTCATAAATGATTCAACTCCAAGTTTAGACGTGTCAATACTTGCAAACAAATATTGCCGTGCAATAAGTGTCCGTGGTGTAAACGAGACACGGTCAAAAAAATTGACTATCAAGAATTGTATACAATAATTTCATTCAAGATTTTGGTTATTGCTTATGTGTAAACACTTTGATTCAATTCTTGAATTCAATTATTGAATGGCAAAACTTGCATACAATTATTGCGGATTTTTGTTCAAGAATCTTGTATCGTCTAAATGGGCCTTAAGTCACCATCCACAAAATAATATGTAACTATGCACGTGCGTAAAGTTCAAATTTAGCTTTTATAGTTTTACGTGGCGTTGAAAAGGTTGAAGCAAGTCACCAGTCTCACGACTCACCAGTCAGCTATTTGGAATATAGTTGATTTTTGTGGTAAAACATATTAGTTTATTGGTGTCTGCAAATGACTTTGCATTTATTCGTAACTCGAGTCCAATTGCCTTGTTCATAAAACATCAAGACACATTAGTTAACTGTGTTGGCGATGAAATGATTATATGTACAGGTTGTGTAGCCAATATGCCAATCGCTAACATTCAGTCGCGAACGAAACTCAATTGTCTTCGTCACACCAATAAGAAAGAGTGACAGAGAGAAAACTACGATACACTACCTGCTCAGCGTAGCGTAGCGATTGGCACCAAAGAGAATAAAATCACTAATTGGCACGTTAGCTAACATAGCTACGGACTCAGATCTATCGACCTCTTTTGAAAAGCAAGTTCAGTTTCTCAAAAGAGGTTGGTGACGGATTGCAAACTCTGAATTAACAAGCAACTCGCAGCTACGCGTCTTTTTTCAATTGTATAGATTAAAAAGAGAAGTGTGGCGGCAAGTTGATGTTAAACACAAGATATGCTAGCCTTGCTATAGGAATTAACGTGACTGTAATCATAACATTACCTCCTGATAACAGTAGGTAAGGACATTTTTTCGCCGCCAATGAATTGATATAACTGATAAAATATATGTTCGTTTAACACAACGAAGCTGATACTTACTTTGTTGAGTTAGTTGTTTACATGCAATTTGTTGCTTGGCGTGTGTTGCTCGCTTTTATTTTTTGACGTGGCGGTGAAAAGGTGAACGAAAAGGTGCCACTTTGTCACTTAAATTGATGGCTTTTCCTTTTGACATAGGATTTAAAACAAATTGGCAGATTGTAGTGTATTGCGTCCTTTTTCCTTAACTACGTTCGGTTATGCGTTTAAATTTGGAACAGATTTTAAATTTCTAGTGGGTCTCTATTCCAGTATCCAGAAATATTAAAATAGTAAACGACACGAAGCGTCATTTCAATACGTTTTCCTTATACAAACCATACGACATTCAATCTCGATTAATCGGAGAATAGGCACCACATGTGATTGTCTATTTGTTCAAATCAATTTTGACAGGAAAACCACTATTATTCCGTTCCCAAGAACACTAAACGTAGCGTTCGCGGCCAAAAACGTTTGAAAGAACATTAACCGTAACGGAAACTTTATAAGAAGAACATGACATGACAGTTCATCTCTTACAACAGAATTAGGAAAACCGTTATTATTCCGTTCGTTGAGAACAGAATCGGCCATTAAGCGTTCCGTCAAAGAACATTAAGAAGTATCGGTTAATGAGAACAAAAACTTTATGATTATGGTTTGGGGTTGACGTATGGTAACGGTTTGAAAATAATAACGGTTTCCGATCCCTGGATTCAACCACGTTTGTGAATATTATACTGATTATCTTATTTATCGCAGAAAAAGACGCTCTAATTTTATACTTCTCTCTAGAGAATACACGTTCGTCCGCAACAACGGTAGACAAATCCGTGGAATGTTTCTGATTCGCCTCAGCGATGGTTGGTTTTCGTTTTCCCAGCGTTTGGAATAACATTTCTATATGTGAAGGGAAGCACCAGCATGAGCTTAGTGACGTTTCAAAAGTTAATATTCAATAAGACATCGGAAAAACGTCTTTTGCCCCATACCTTTGTGTGTAGGTTTTGTAAGTAAAGGGTTCAGTTGACTTAAGGACCCTTTTTCTTAATCTGAATTGGTGATTTTCATTGGAATTGAACTTATTTGCGCGTTTTTGTTTTTTATTTAGATAAAACCCACTTACAAGTCTTAGGCGGCTATCGAATGCGAATATATTGGATGGATGTTGAATCATATTGACACGCAAAAAACGTAACAGAATTCGTATTAGTTCACAACAAAGTAGTTAAATATATTCGTACCTACATGTACTTAACTAAATAGGTAAAACAGTACATGGGAACAGTAAATCTCTTCGTTAAATAGACCACCTCAACTCACTTTCGCTTCGTTAGAGAAGAAATCAAGCGGACTTCAGATATCGGAGAAATTTGCAAATATTTAATGTATTTAAGGTCGGGCTTGTAGCACTTTGTTTCATGAAATCAGATTACTCCGTGGGCTGCAGGCGTAATTCGTTTTAAATTTTTCAACAGATAAATTGGAAGGGAATTTAAACGTTTGCTATTTACAAATCGCCTGATTTTAAAGTAATTAGCAAAAGATTTATATTGCTCTATCATACTCAATTATGAACTTCAGTCAATGAACCAATCTGCGAAATTGCAATTTGTTTGTTATTTAAAACTCATTCAATGGACTCACTTACTTTGTTATGTTTGTATAATGGCTGCAAGTAATCACCTATTTACGCCTTCTTCATAGATTCCTTTGTGGTCCAGTGGCGTGCGCGGTTGACTTACATGTCAAAGGTTCTGGGTTCGATCTAGGCCGCGGCGAACTTTTTCTATTTTATTTGTTTAGTTTGTGAATAGATGGTTAGAATTTAGAATAATACTTGCGGTCAGTTCGAGAATGACGAGACGGGAATTTGAAATCGCAACGAGAGGTTGTGTGCAAGTTCTCCACTGCTCTGTGAGATGAGAATGTAATTTACGGAAATTGTTTTAATTCGAATCTGGACATTCAGGCAGTGGAAGTGATTGATTTTTCTAGAAATTGTGAGTGCAGATTGTCTACACCAAAGGGCTTAGCGTCACGCCCTTTTGGTGTATGGATAAAAATCTTGTAAATAAATAGAAGACTGAGCTAGATAAGGACTTGGCAGTGGGTAGGCAGCGACACCCAGTCGAACAGCAGACTAAACGCTCCTGGCGTCCAATTAGTTTTAGTATTTTAGGATAACTAGGTATAAGTTTAGAAAAGTTAAGGAATATACATAGTTACTTGCACATTTGCTGTACCGGTTTTTGATTTAACCCCTTGTCAACCCGTAACAAAATAGCGCCCAACGTAAAAACAACTGGTTGACAAACGAACGGTTCGGGTCAAAGGTCGTTGCGGTAAATTGCAATTTTTGCATTGTAATCTTTTGTGAGGTTGTGTTTTTTTTTAAATATATTAGTGCTTAGTTGGTTTGGTGTTAGATATTAGTTTACATGTATTAATAGATGGTGATACTTGTGTTTTTAAGATTATATAGTTACTAGGCTATATAAAATTAGGTAGGTAATATATACATAGGTATTTTTATAGTTTGTTTTTTTTAATTGGTTATTGTGTTAATTTGAATTGCTTAAGTCTTCCGTGTTTTTTGTAATTATTTTTATAAATAGAGTTTATTAAGGATTATTATAAATAGGTTGTGGTGCATATACATTGTTGAAATTTTGTACCGTGGCAGGTGTTACATTTTTTTTTGCTGGTAATTATTTTGTTTTTATTTTACACTTCGTGATAGTGAAGTCGCTAAGTTACAATTAGCGTGCTGCACCCGACGTATAATTGATCATCATAAATATTATACACAAATATTTAATGATTTATTTTGCAAGTTTGAGTATTTTTTTGTATACGTAAGGCTCTGTTATCTGTATTTTTCTGACTTTAATGATTTCATATGCACTGTAAAGGCTAGTTAGTTCTTAAATACATAATTGTTTTTTTATGTGATTACAGCAACTTGTGCCAAGTTTTTTTTTATAAGTACATAATTTTATAAGTTTCTCTTACTGGTCTGCTTAAATTAAAGATACATAATTAAAATGGATCCCAACTTCTTATTAAAGGACGAGCTAGAGTATGAGCTAGCTTGCAGGGGTATTGTTTTAAAGGCAGCTACGGTGCCCATTATGAAAAAACTTTTAATTGAGTTAATGCAAGCCGGTGGATCAGGCCTAGAATGTAAAGCCCCTAGAACAGGTTCTGTCAAATATGAGCTAGAGGTGTGTTCGGCAAAGATTCAAGTTCTGTCAAATTATATTGCCGAGCTTTCTGGGAAGCCAGATCGGTCTTTGTTCAAACGGTTAATCTCCAGACTTTATCACGTACAAAGTAGGCTGTCATTAGTAAAACCGGAGGCCGAGGACGAGGGTACCCGTAAGGAAGGCTTATTACAGCAATGTGGGACTCTTGTAGATAAGTTGGAGGAACAAGATGACATTGTAGAAGGCGGGGACCTGACGGTGGACGACAAGGCAATCTTGCAAAATACTCTGGGGGAGTTGGGTCGTCAAATCATAGGGAAAATAGAGAGTCAGGAAGGTTCATCAGGGATGGTAGGAGATGGGAATGTTAGTAAGCCCCAGCCAGTCTCGGTTGCATGTGATAGAAGTGTTTCCTTCTCTGCTGGTAGATGGGAGCAGGAAAGGGATAGTAGGTCCAGATTGATGCGTTACTCTACGTTTGACGAGGGAACCACCAAGCGTAAGTTGGTGCCGCTTCATCAATGGGGTCTCAAGTTTACGGGGGGCGGCGATAAGATGAGTGTAAATGCCTTTTTAGAACGAGTTGCAGAACTGAAGGAGGCTAGGAATGCAACTGATGCGGATCTGTGGCGGTATGCGATTGATCTGTTTGAGGGGGACGCATTAATTTGGTATAGAGCCAACAAGGAATATGCGTATGATTGGGAAGAATTGGTTATTCTTTTGAGGCGGACCTTTCAAAAACCGTATTACCAAGAGGAACTACTGGCGGAGATAAGGGCGAGGACTCAAGGGGATTGTGAATCAGTAATGATATACATTTCCGTCATGCAAAACTTGTTTAAACGCCTTCCTAGCAAGATATCGGAGCAGGAAAAGATTTCTATTATTCAGAAGAACTTATCGCCATATTACCAACGGGCTGTATGTAGGGACGATTTTAGCTCAGTTCCAGAAATGATAAACGTGTTAAGGATAGTAGAAAGGACTAAGGTCAATTGTGAAAGTTATAAGCCACCTAACACTTCAATAAATTGTTTGGAACCAGATTTGGCTTTTAAGGGCATGTCAGAGTTGACAATAAATGAAACCAAAAAGGTACCTGAGGTAGCTGAAGTCAAAGCGTCAACGGGCAGGGACCTGGGTCAGACTCAGACAGTGAGGCGATGTTGGAACTGCCGGGAGAGTGGTCATGTGTTCAGAGACTGCAGCGTGCCTAAACAACGGCTGTTTTGCTTCAGATGTGGGAAGTTTGGTAAAACTTCAAAGGAATGTCGGTGCAAGGGAAACGACGAAGGGGGAAATTCGAGTGCCGCCAATTGAGTTTCTCCCTAAGTAGACAGAGTGATGAATGGCAATCGTGGTTGAGCACAGTCAATAATTTTTTTGTTCGTAACGATGGTGAGTTATGTCCGTTATTAGTTAAGAAGGATAATGACAACCGCGATTATGTTGTTGTTGATATTTTAGGCTATGATTGCGTGGGATTGCTAGATGGCGGAGCATGTCGTACAGTAGTAAACAGGAAATTTGCGGTGATCCTTGCTAGGATCGGGTTAAAGCCCATTAAAAGAGAGCCGTTAGAAATGTCGGTGGCTGATGGAGTTACACATCAAATTACGGAGGTAATTGATGTGCCCATCCATTTTGATAGCCAGTTTAAGGTAATGCCAGTTATGGTAATGCCAGCTTTGAAACAAAATTTCATTTTAGGCAAGGATTTCTTTGGGCAATTTGGTATTGGGTTACGATTTAGAAGTGAAGAATTGATTAAGAAGAGCGAAATGGCGGCGCTAGAAATGACCAACGCGCCGGTGATTATCGCTAGGGAGGATCTCACAGAAGATCAGTGTGCTAGTTTGGAAGAGGTCATACAGGAGCTGAAGGAATCAGTCGGGAATGGACTAGGGAGAACGGATATCTTGAGCCATTGTATAGACACTGGTGACAGTAAACCCATACATCAGAAGCAGAATAACTTTTCGCCAGTGATAAAAGCTGCAATTGAACAAGAACTGGATGACATGCTAGCCAAAGATGTGGTGGAACCATCTTTCAGCTCGTGGTGTTCACCGGTCCTTGTTGTTAAAAAACCTAATGGCGAAAACCGACTGTGTTTAGATAGCAGACAGCTGAATAGGGTAACAAAACGGGACACGTACCCTTTACCTAGAGTCGCCAATATATTAGACAATCTTCGTAATGCTAAGTTCCTGAGTACGATAGATTTGAAGTCAGCTTTTTGGCAAATACCTCTGGAAGACAGCAGCAAGGAGAAAACAGCCTTTGCCGTGCCCGGCAGGGGGTTATTTCACTTTAAAGTAATGCCGTTCGGACTAGTTAACGCGTCCCAAACTCAGCAACGTTTTATGGACATACTGTTTCAGGCTGAGGAAGGCAAGGTATGGACGTATTTGGACGATATTGTCATATGTTCGGCGAGTTTCGAAGAACATTTAAGCCTGTTACGGAAAGTCATGACAATTCTGAAGACAGCCAACTTGACTATTAATGTGGACAAGTGCAGATTTGCTAGGCCTAGTTTGCGATACCTAGGTTATATCGTAGACAAAGACGGACTCAGGACGGATCCTGAGAAGGTGGAGGCCATATTAAATTTTTCTAGACCCAAGACGTTTACGGAATTAAAAAGATTCATAGGGTTGGCAAGTTGGTATAGGCGGTTTGTTAAGGATTTTTCAGTGGTAGCGGCACCACTCCATGACTTAACTAAAGGCAAGAAGAAAAAGCTGGTTTGGACAGACGAAGCTGAAAAAGCATGGGTTAGACTTAAAACTCTATTGACTTCGACACCTGTGATGACTTGTCCAGACTACACAAAGCGTTTTTATATTCATTGTGACGCTTCTGGTACAGGAATTGGAGCAGTACTTTGTCAAAAAGTAAATGACGTCGACCAACCTGTTGCTTATTTGAGTCGGAAACTGAATGACAGGGAAATTAAGTATTCGGCTTCCGAGAGAGAACTTTTAAGTGTCGTTTTCGCCATTGAGAAATTTAGGCCATACATTGATGGTACATGTTTTACGGTGGTAACAGATCACAGTGCGTTATTATGGCTTCACAAAATGAAAGACCCACACGGTAGACTGGCACGATGGGCAATGAAATTGCAGCAATTTGATTTTGACATAGTCCACAAGCCAGGAAAATGCCACACAGTACCTGATGCTTTGTCAAGAGGGGTAGTAGTGGATTCGCTTTGCGAGACAAATATTATCGAGATTCTGGATAGTCAAAAGGACACTTGGTATAAGAATAAGGTGGAGCAAATTATGACAAACAATCATGACACAGACTGGGTTGTTTCAAACGGGATACTCTTCAAGAAGATATTGATGAAGCAATTTCCAAATAAGGAAGATTCATGGAAATTATATGTGCCGGAGGCCTTACGCGCAAAGGTTCTACAAGAGTGTCATGACAGTCCGACATCGGGTCACCTGGGAATTAGGAAGACGTGTTTTAGAGTCAAGCAGAAGTTCTACTGGCAAAGTTTGTTAAACGATGTCAAGAACTACGTCAATAATTGTGAGTGCTGTGCTAGTAGGAAAGCATCACAAAATCTGCGGTTAGGACATATGGGACAGCACCGTAATGTGACTGGTCCTTGGCAGACGGTAGCACTAGACTTCATGGGTCCATTCCCTAAAAGTAAAAAGTGCAACACTATGTTGCTGGTCATTACATGCTTGTTTAGTAAGTTTACTCTTTTGTTCCCACTTCGTTCAGGTAAGGCAGACAAAATGTGTGAAGTCATCGAAAAACAGTTTTTATTATACGGAGCACCAAAAACGATTATTTGTGACAATGGGAAACAGTTTCAATCTCACCAGTTTATGGATCTAGCTAAGAGATACGGCTCGGAAATTAGTTACACTCCTCATTATCATCCGCAAAGTAACCCTACTGAAAGAGTGAACAGAGTTATAGGAACAATGATTTCATCGTATGTTAAGGGCAAAAAGCACAACGAATGGGACGTTAATTTGGATGAACTAGGGCACGCTATCAGGACAGCTGTACATGAGGTGACACAATATACACCTTCGTATTTGTTTTTGGGACGGGAGACCACGGTTTCAAACCTGGCTTTACTACCTTCAGCAAGACCAACTTCCATTCCGTCAGACGGTAACACTTTTGATACAGCACAATATATTGAAACCCTGGAGGAAAGGTTGACGAATTTCAAAACGGTGCAAGAGAGGTTGAAAAAGGCACATTTTAAAAGTAGTCAACATTATAATGAAAAAACTAGGCCAGGTACTTTTCAATTAGGTGACATAGTCTGGAGAAAAACCAAATATTTGTCTAATGCTGGTAATAGATTTATGGCTAAATTAGCTCCTAAGTTTGACAGGGCTGTCATAGTGGAAAAACTTTCGGATATTGTATTTAGGTTAAATAATGCGCAGGGTAAGAATATAGGAGTTTGGCACATTAAGGATCTGAAGCCCTACTATGTAAAAAAATAAGGAAATGTAGTTTCCTTATTTTTAATGAGGGACGGGGCATGTTATGTTTGTATAATGGCTGCAAGTAATCACCTATTTACGCCTTCTTCATAGATTCCTTTGTGGTCCAGTGGCGTGCGCGGTTGACTTACATGTCAAAGGTTCTGGGTTCGATCTAGGCCGCGGCGAACTTTTTCTATTTTATTTGTTTAGTTTGTGAATAGATGGTTAGAATTTAGAATAATACTTGCGGTCAGTTCGAGAATGACGAGACGGGAATTTGAAATCGCAACGAGAGGTTGTGTGCAAGTTCTCCACTGCTCTGTGAGATGAGAATGTAATTTACGGAAATTGTTTTAATTCGAATCTGGACATTCAGGCAGTGGAAGTGATTGATTTTTCTAGAAATTGTGAGTGCAGATTGTCTACACCAAAGGGCTTAGCGTCACGCCCTTTTGGTGTATGGATAAAAATCTTGTAAATAAATAGAAGACTGAGCTAGATAAGGACTTGGCAGTGGGTAGGCAGCGACACCCAGTCGAACAGCAGACTAAACGCTCCTGGCGTCCAATTAGTTTTAGTATTTTAGGATAACTAGGTATAAGTTTAGAAAAGTTAAGGAATATACATAGTTACTTGCACATTTGCTGTACCGGTTTTTGATTTAACCCCTTGTCAACCCGTAACAACTTTACTATGTATACATTATTGGTATTTTCTATTGTGAAAATGTTATTAGTTTCATTAAAAGGAAGTACCTGACAAAAATCTTAGCTACCTACACAAGTAACCTATTCTTAATTTCTTAATATTTTTTCAACTCTCCTAATTGTGTTATTGCAAAGACTACAGATATTTAAACCAACTGCATAGGTATTTGATATTTATAATAAACATAGCTTCAATGAACTTTGGCTTTACTACAGTACTTAACACGATTTTTGTTTACAAACAAACATGACGTAATTTCTTATAACATAACATACCGCAATTTGGCCACTAATAGCGAACGTTGGATTAAAAACTTATCTACAAAAGGATCCCAAGTTTTTTTCTTAAACTTAAAAATCCGTACATTTAAAACGTCATGTAAAAATGAAAACACAACACGAAGCGTGATCGTGCGTTTTGTAACTCGAGCGAAAATTAAAAAGAAAATGAGGGTATAAAAAACCTACCTGCGCAAATATCCCAAGTTTGTTTTAACTTTGACACTAAGAAATCCGTAAAAATGGTTCAGGTCAGACCACGGCACTGGCAGCGAGGTCGGGGGGCGACTGTCACAGGGCACGCTCCCACAATGGACTTCTATATGTAAATCACAATAAAATACCCGCTTTGTGCACTGATTGCGACATGGTGGACTAAACACCGGACTGGCCTGCTCATGTGTACCATACGATTATACACCTAATGTGTGAGAGCTTTTGACTGTCAGCCGCGTGAATAGTATTTGAAGCTAATTTATTAACAAATTGTTAAAAAGATGCCTAATTTATGTAGTTCTGTAGTGCATCATCTGAATTTGGTGTCTGACCTACAATATAATATTTTGTACCCTTACCATAAGTTCATCGCGGTTGTGAGATTTAAAAACTCACGCATAAGAATGCATGCACGCGACTATTATGTACACGAAAGTTGAATATCGATAGGTATCACCTATGCCTCAACATCAATACATTGGGTACGCATTGTACGGTTGGCTGGAAGGGTTAGTATCCTACTTATGAATTCATAAACTGGATAGGTACAAACCTTTACACCTAAAAGTACTTTATAAAAAAATAACTTATACTTGTACGTATTGGTTATCTATTTAATGTATATTAAAAGGGCGAACTTAAAGCCGCGAGGCATTCTGTACCAGTTATTTTTAACCGACTTCAAAAAGGAGGAGGTTAACAATTCGTCGAAATCTTTTTTTTTTTTTATGTATGTTCCCCGATTACTCGAAGACGCGTGGACCGATTTGAAAAATTCTTTTTTTGTTTAAAAGGGTATACCTTCTAGTTGGTCCCATTGTCACCGAATCCCGATCTGATGATGGGATCCTGGAGAAATCGAGGGAACTCTTCAAATGTTGTAGGCACACATGACATTTTTCATTTATTTTCGAAGACTAATGAAGTATTTGCGTCTAGTCATGAACGTCTTAAGTTGGTGATCTGATGATGGAAGGTACAACTCCTTAGCAATTAGGAGTTGGGGGATAATTCTTTAAATATAACATATTTCGTGTATTTTGGAAACTATTTGAGTATTTGCCTTTAGGTGGCCATCCTTTCATGTTGATGAGCTGATGATGGAAGGTACAACTCTTTAGAGATTAGGAGTTGGGGGATAATTCTTTAAATATATCATATTTCATGTATTTTGGAAGCTATTCGATTATTTGCCTTTAGGTGGTCATAGTCTCATGTTGGTGAGCTGATGATGAAAGGTATAACTCCTTAACGATTAGGAGTTGGAGGATAATTCTTTGAATTTAACAACTGTCATTCATTTTCGAGATCTATTCAAGTGTTTGCTTAGTAGTTATGACATGTTGGTTAGCGGTTAGTGATTCTTTAAATAATATAAGCATGCAAAGGCCTATAATCTTTGAAATGACTCATACCTGCTGATGATACAATGTATAACTCCTTGATAATGGGATAATTCTTTGAATATCGCACAGACAGTTGGTTGTATATTCCTATAGGTAGGTAAGTTAGCCAGTTCAGGTTTTCTGGCCTACTACAGTGCAGTACATTCTAATTACAAGTAGTTAGAGCATACTAAATAACGATTTTATATAAATTAAACTACTAAAAAGCAAAAAATAAAATATTTTAAAATAAAAATAAAACCGCCTTCAAAAATTCGCCCGAACTAAAAAGTAAAAAATAATTTTAGTTCCTACCTCTTAGGATTTCCTACCCAAACCTTTAAACCTTTTACCCTATTCATTGAAATAAAATAGTATGGCTAGGTATCCTACAGATTTCTTAGAAGTCGGTGCCAAGCCAAATACGCTCATAGGTATATATTAGATAGAGCTTTGTATCTTACTGTCACTCCGATTATGCTTTTATCAACAGAATGGTCTGCCTCAGTCATTTTGATGAAAGCATAACCGGAGTGACAGTAAGTTACAAAGCTCTACCAAATACATATACTCGCGAAGTGAACATATTTTTCTTGGCACCGACTTCTAAGAAATCTGTAGGATACCTAGCCATACTATTTTATTTCAATGAATAGGGTAAAAGGTTTAAAGGTTTGGGTAGGAAATCCTAAGAGGTAGGAACTAAAATTATTTTTTACTTTTTAGTTCGGGCGAATTTTTGAAGGCGGTTTTATTTTTATTTTAAAATATTTTTTTCTTATCTTGCCTTCACTTCTATAAAAGAAACGGAAACATAATATATAAGAACTTTTGGACAATGCAATAGGTAGTATGAATTAGGTAAATATTTATTAATTATTAATCAATTTGATCACTCTCTATTATTACCTACAATGGCATAGCAAGTATAATGTAGTTAAAATATCTAATCGTATCGCAAATCGCAATATTCCTGGATAAGATCCAAATACACACTATGAGCTGTTATCTAACACTGGATTAGCGAATGAACATAAATCCATATTAGTTAGCCGTATAAGACCAATGCGGGTTTCTCACGCCCCAATAGTTACTGTCTTGGTGTTATTCTATTGAGTTACATTGTCAAAGCTCCTTAGTTCTTATTCAACACTAAGCGCTTACAAAGACATTTAGTGAGAATAAGTGAGACGTGGAGATCTGAAGATAGACGATTCTTTAAATAAATAAATGTTTGTCACGAGATAAACAAAATATTATTTTTACACTACCTATTCAAAAACAGGTATTTTCTTTCCTGCTAGGAGGAAACAAAGTGGCACTTTTCTGTGACACAAAATTTAGTAAATTGTGTCACAAGGGACACATTTAATATAACAATTTACTAAACTTAAAAATGAACATGGATGTTCTTATTTGGATATGTAGTTATAAGAGGTATAAGTAGGTACAAATTGATAATTCGACTGTATTTGTGTTTGTACTAAAATAGGATCGGAAGTTTATTATTACTATTTTTTTATTCATAATAGGTAGATGTTTGACCACGATCATACCTGCGGGTAAGTGATGATGTAGTCTGCGGTGGAGCATGCTTACCTATGAGATACCTATTCACTCTTTCCTTGAAGATATTCAGAGTGCAAGTACTCAAGTTAGTACCCACACTAGATTGTATTTGCAGTTGCATGCAGCTGTTATTTTTTTGTTCATTTAGAAAATAACAACAATTTGCATTACATTTATTAAATTACTGAGAAAAAAACATTAAATCTTTAAGAAAACTAACTGCTTCCAAAAAATTGGATCCGTGGGTCCGTAAATGAAACTATTTCGAACATAATCTGCCCAGGGTGCTTAGACAAGCTGCCTTGCGCTTACGATTGACGATTAAGCATTAGCGATTGGCAACTTGTCTAAGTCCCAGTAGTTTTTGACCAAATACAGAACCCTACACTGAGCATAGCTCAACATGCACTTGGTCAGTTTTTGTAATACTACTAGTAAAAATATGATATGATTAGGTTTCTATTTTTAGTTAGTTAGTTAGTTATCCACGCCGTAATCGGCGACGGCGACCCTAGCTACTTGCGAGAGTGAGCCCTAATGTGGCTTGCGAAGCCGAACTTACTCTTAAACACCCGATTACACGGAACACAGTAAAGTTCACCAGAGCTATTATAGGTGTAGTTATATGTGGGCTTGGGGCGAGATTTTTGAGCTTGACGTTTAGCGTCCAGTTCAAAAAGACGGGTCTCCTCAAAATGATTGACTCGCGTCTTGACAAGCGAACGCCATTCAGGACGCAGAGACGCAGACTCCTCCCACCTGTGCGTGGCAATGTTACTGGCAGTTAGGTGGCGCTTAAGCACGTCTTTGTAACGCAGATGCTGCCCACCTCGATTCCGCTTGCCATGAGATAACTCAGATTCTATTTTTAGCATAGTATGTGACATATCAAATCTGTAAGAGGCTCACCCCTAGCAATAGACAACGCTAGTTATCACCAAAGGAATATGCGACGTCTAAATAAATGTCCATTAATATTGTACGTGTATATATATCAGCATCAGCAGCCATGTGGTGACGGCAATAAGAATACATTTGTCGCCACCCCAACTCCTCCTGCGGGTGTCGTAAGAGTCGACTAAGGGATTGAAGTGTCACTGACCATTATTTGATAAAAGATTGATGATGGGCAGCAGCGTCATCATATTGGACACATTACTGCGATCGCCAATCCGCTTGCCCAGCGTGGCGATTGTGGGTATTTACCTCCTAATGCGTCTATACGCGTAGTTTAATAGGAGAGGCCTTCGTCCAGCAGTGGAATATCGTAAGCTGATGATGTGTGTGTGATGTGATGTGACATATCAAATCTGTAAGAGGCTCACCCAAAGGCTCACCCCTAGCAATAGACAACGCTAGTTATCACCAAAGGAATATGCGACGTCTAAATATGCCCATTAATTTTGTACATGTACATATACATATATCAGTGTATCTTTGTCAAGTTACTATAACGCGTAGTTCCGTGCACCGTGATTGACATACAATTTCATTGTCCAAAGACGAGGTGTGTCGGCTGTCAGGCTAATTGTCCGGGTCCAAACATCCATCCATCAGCCGTGTCATCCACGTCGCACACAGTATTCAGTTACTGACCGACCTTAAAGTACCTACCTAGATTACGTTTTGGGAGTCCGCAAAGATGCGAAACGATTTTTTAATCGATAGAACTTTACTCTTTCAAATCGTTTTCAGTGGGTAACTTAAATCTACGGTGTGTTAACATCGTGCAGGCTTTTATTGAAAGGTTTGAGATGCAGATTTTTAGCCAAACCGTAAGCATTATATGGTTGAAAATTGTAATTTTAAACGTCATTAATTTTCTAAGAATAGTTCAATAAGAAGCAATGTACTTCAAAATTAATCGTTAATTAGCGCTTGACAATGACAGTCCGCAGCCACTCTTAGTATTTGACAACAAAGCAAGACACGCATTACATTGATCGTACAGTCAGCAGCAGATATACCTGAGCGGGCAAGGTGTCCAAGAAGTCATGTACACTTAAATCGTCAGAAAAATATGAACATCTAAGTTATCATTTTCACATACGCTTTCAGTTCGTCACATATATCTTAACATTCCAGTTTTTCTTTAACACGTACACGGTTATTTAATCACAATGTCAATAACGGTTACAAAGTCAGTGGTAACTAAGCACTCAAATTTAAGCAGTTGTCATAAATATCTACACGCACTGCCAATCACATACGTCAGCAGCCAAGGTGCCACCCGTTGCTTAGCAGTTGTTTGATCCATATGTGACAAGGATTGCTTTGACGTCTGACTGACTGACAACTCACGAAAGCAGTGCAGACTTGTCACTGCATACATCTATCTCAGGTTATGCCAAACTATTCAAAATGGATACATTTCTTTAGAATATTGAAATATGACTTATATTTGTAATAACATATTGTTAGGTAATAAATGAAGGTTGCAGGAGTACATTCATTCCGGACCTAATAATTATCAATATGACGTCAGTAGGTAACGTCAATATTTCATTGCAAGTTTGAGAAAAATGAAATGAAACAGATAACAAACATAAAACATTTTATTTTCAAAAAATGAATGTTTCATACAAGCTTTTTTCGCTGGAGGAGCGTTGGTGGCCCACCGGTAAGGCTTTCATTCCGAAGGTCGTGGGCTCAAATCCTGTCGGCTCGTACCAATGAGTTTTCAGAACTTATGTACCGTACCTATGTACGAAGTATCATTTGACATTATTTACCAGTTGCTTTTCGGTGAAGGAGAACATCGTGAGGAAACCGGACTAATCCCAATAAGGCTTAGTATACCCTCTGGGTTGGAAGGTCGAATGTCAGTCGCTTTCGTAAAAATCTAGCACCTACGCCAAATCTTGGGACTAGTTGTCAAAGCGGGCCCTAGGCTCTCTGGCCGTGGTATAAGACAAAGTATGGTCGCTGACTGTGCTTTACTTCCCACGACCAACTTACACATATCGAGACGATCCTAAGAAACCCAAACACAATGGGGGTTGGTTGTTTCATCACAAAGTTCCTATGGCTACCTTCCAGTTCCACCATCAGATCAGCTCTTTGTCATAATAATATTGCATTGTCATCAAAAAGCAGCTCAATCTAAAATCGGGAAATGGTTCAAATTTAACTTGCAAGATTCGATCATAGACAACGGAACTGAAAACTAAGTTAAAACTAAATTCTAAAAGCTTGTAAAAAGAGAAAAGTAAATAATTTATCCTAAAGTTGACTAAGAAGCACCTGTCAAATGATTGAAGAGAAAAATGTGAGATAGATGTATCTGATGACAAGACTGCACTGCTTTCGATGATTGTCAAAACAGTTACTTAAAATAAGTATAGCTCATGAAATAAAACTATGAAAACGGATAAACTCGCGTATATTAACTAATTTTAACTTCATTCCGACGTTTCGAACACTTTACAGGGTTCGTGGTCTGCGGATGACTGACAATGGAGGAAATTTGATAGATCTACCTCCATCAAAATAAGAAAGATAAGTACAAAACTACCCACCAAAGAAAAATTACTAAACCACAGACAATAAATTTTAAGGGTGGATGTACATACAAAATTTGCAAATTAAGCTAGTTATTCATTACAAATATTTTCAGAATGAAGACAAGAGACAAAATAAATAATCTACGCCGGTTCTATCCCTACGCCACTGCCTGAGAAGTATTTCCTTCCTTTGTATGATTGTATTGTTAGGAAGGTATCCCAAAATTGGGACCGGCAAGAAACTCAGCGGGACAACTCTTTTCAAAAAACATTTGTAGTACATCTTAAGATCATCATGCATTAAACCAAAACATACAATTTTGATTAATAAGGAAATTTAAAAATAATTTTGAAAAAATGTTGCCAGTACTAAAAAGGGGGGGAATGGTCACCACCGCCAAATACATCAGCCTCACGGTTTATGTCTAGACTGTTCCTTTATCAGATGAACAACTGGATCCCAAGCTGGTGGTAGAGACAAGCTTCTTTCCATTCTATTAAAGTTTGGATATAGTATCGATTAGTGGATATAGTATAGGAGTTTATCCGTTTTCATAGTTTTATTTCATGAGTAATCCTCGCGGTAACCGAAGAAAATATAAGTATAGCTATTTTTCAATCAATATTCAACCATATTTGTACCATACAACGTCTATTTTTCCTTCTTGTTCAGATATATTTGCCTTATTGACTGCTTAGGTACCAGTGGTTTTTTAACAGCTGAGGTATCAATGATTTGTTGTATGTTAAGAAATTAATGAAAATCGACTGTTAAGATATTTGTGACTTGTTAAGCGCTCACAAGTAAATACTATCATGACAGTCAACAACTTTTTGAAAGTTTAAATGTTAACCTCTCTTTGGACACCTCGAGTGTATAGTGACTTCTGATGCTGACTGTACTAAGGAAATAAAATGAATTGCAGTTTATTTAAATATTTGTCAACTCTTAATACTTGAAGCGATTGCTAGTAATGCGTATTATTACCCATTTTCGTAAAATCCTGGGTCATGGTAAGACACTTTAGCCCCTTCAGACGGCTATTTTTGAAGGGCTTTTACCATTATGGTAACAACGACACAACCAACATAAATACCTAATAATCACCATCTTTCGACACTATCGGAAATCTTGCGTAGGTATAAGTAGGTAGGTAAGCAGCAAAATATTAGCTCAATTTTTAAACCTTTCTAAGCACATAGATAGTATAAGTAGACTCGTTTAAAGGGAAACGATTAGGCGGCAGTAACGATAGGCGAGAAGCACGTGTCACGCGCGTGCTAAAAGGGTCGATCATTCAAACATGTTCAAAAGATGTACGTAAAAGAAAATCCGGCCAAACTACCCTCATAATCATCGTTAACATACGTAAATACTATCACTGAACGCTTAGACTATAAACTGAATTTCTAAGCCAACTCTTAATGAAAACACTTCGGCAAGGTATACGCTGAAACTGCTCAAAAAGTTTTCAATCACGGTCTTGTTTTGTTGTCAGTACGGCGTTATTAGCTTTGTGAACTCCGAGGTTGAGTTTAGCAGAAAAGTGAAATCGGTTAATAACATAAATAGAAGTAAAACATTCAAAGTCAGAGATTAAAGGGTACTATTTTACCGGATATTTAAAATATTCTACATGGTCAGTTTATTTGTAATTCATTTCAATTCATCATTAAACAATACGAGTATAATGTCATAATTGTAGATTATTTCTCGTTATTCATATTCATATTAATTTATTCATAAAATAAAAAATTCACATGTAAAATAATAGAATAACATTTAATATGAATTAAAAAATGATAATTAAAATATACATTAAATTAAATTATAATTATCATGTAGTAAAAGGCTTCACCTATAAGCCATTTTCTTAATTTTTGTTAAATACTATGTCATCACAGTTTTGTGGAGCTATGTACAATAACTATGTGTATCCTTATTGTGTAATAGATAAATATAAATAATAATAAAAAATCGATGTGTGATATGTTTTAATAGTTTTATTTTACTATTTGCTTAATAGTTTTATATTTTCCTAATTTAATATAATATGTAATACGCTGAATCGGGTTACTCAGGGCAACTTACTAGCAATGTACGAGTATTTACTGTATTTTTATGAATATGAATATTGTCTAATTTTCTTCAAATTGTGTAGCCATGAACAAACGATTTCCATTTATATCTGAAGGCTCCAATGATTTAGGTACGGTAGAATAGCGGTCTCGCTATATAAAAGGGATATTATTTGAAGCACGAGTTTCGGATTAAAGCGGTCTCTTTCACAACCGAGGAAGTTTTCTGGCCGAGTTAAGTACTAAGCTAAGTTTGAGGGACCGGCTACAGCTGGCACAATGAGGACGTCGTGGAATCCATCCCGACAATTTGAGGGGTTAGGCTTTAAAATGTCTGGTTTCCTGAAAAATTATCGTATGTAGGTATTCAGTGAACCGCCTTCGCTTAGGTAACAAATATAATCGCAAGTATAAGTAAGTTGATTATACATATAAAAATAGAACATTTATTAAGAAAATCCGTAAATTAATCCGTAGTTATCGAAAAACGCCTGGGCCGATTACGTTTTAAATCCTATTAATCTAAAGAATTCTATAAGCTTATTCACGATTATTTCAATTTTTTTCGAACCCAAGAATCAAAAGTTAAGGGGGGACACATTTTTTTTTAAATTTCTGTTATGTTCGGAATTATATTGACTTTATTTTTGTTTTTAATCAAACAACTTACACTTTGAAATAAAACTATGAAAACGGATAAACTCGCGTAGGTATATTAACTAATTTTAACTTCATTCCGACGTTTCGAACACTTTACAGGGTTCGTGGTCTGCGGATGACCACGAACCCTGTAAAGTGTTCGAAACGTCGGAATAAAGTTGAAATTAGTTAATATACGCGAGTTTATCCGTTTTCATAGTTTTATTTCATGTGTAATCCTCGCGGTAACCGAAGAAAATATCACTTTATTTTACTTAAGAATAAAACATTCCTTTGGAACCCCTGTTCTTTATAAAAGCTATGGATAGGATTTCAGTGCATAAGAAAAATCATTCCCACTTTACGTGTATTTTTTTTTCTATATTTTATTAACTTGGTCGCCTTGATTATGTATTTTTATATCTATACGAAATTGCAAACGACTTGTACTAACGGTCACTGAGCTATGCTGCGAACAGCCCGACAGACAGATAGACGGACATGATGAAACTATAAGGGTTTCTAGTTTACGATAAAAATAGTTTTTGTCAAAATTTACATTTAGTCCTCATTAAAACGAGTCTAGGTAGCATCGCTACCAAATTCCTTAGGCCATCATCAGATTAGCTGCAATAATATCATTATATCGCATTGTCATCCGACTTTCATACATAATGTTTCAGCTAAATATGTTACAAGAAAGATCGCATATTTATTGCACAAACATCTGCGGTCTGCATTTATGTTTTAACCATCCTGGGGCTGAGACTTAAGTACCATTTCATCAAACAAGTATTGGATTCCAGCAAATAGTCAACTTGAAAATAATTAGAATTTTTAAAACCAAAATTGCGTAAATAAACATGTGAATGTAAGTACCCACTTATAAAAGCTCCATTAATTGATTAACCATGACTCATCTCTACATCTAATCGTCGTGTAGGCGATATTTGCGAAGAAGAAAATAAACAAGCAGGCGCAATAACTGCCAAAGATATTTTCATTTGCCTACCAATCACAGGCGAATGTTCGTCAGAAGTGTCCAGTATGAGTTTGGCCGAAAGCTTTAACCAGAATTCTTATTCAGAGATTTGAATTTAAAGTGGTGTACCCGATGGAAACGTCCGTCTGAGCTTGGGAGACGATGGGAATAAACAGCCAGCATGTTCAATGAATAACGAGACCGCCAGCCGTAACTAGACCAAATTGCATCATTACTATTCAATAAAATTCGCGTGGGAAGCCGGTGTGTGGCGTTCCTTCTCCATTCACACAATCAGCCTAAATTCTAACCAATAAAACTGACCCTAACAAGCCAATATTGTCCTAGACTTAACCGGTCTACATAAAATGGTGACCTGGTCATCATCAATGCATAGGTGATTTTGATTATGCAATACTGATTGTCCAAACACAAAATACTATTTTGTACGTTTTCGATGGAGCGTGGAAATCGCTGGACCAATCAAAAGGACGGAACTGTGCCTGTCAGGCCAACGCATTGCGTGGACGCACCTTTTATATTTTCGATAGTGAAAAGTAGTGTACTATTGTGTTATATCCGGTAGAGTAATTTGCAATGTGTACATTGATTCTTGTATTGGGACGTAATTTTCATATTAACTACATACACAAATAAAACAATAACATCATAAATTATGTTGGTACTTATATCCTCTTGCAATATTAATCCACTGTCAGAAGACAAGATATTCGTATCACAAAACCAGCATTCCTGAAAAGTTATTTAAGTAACTACATACCTATTTAAAGAAGGTGCTTTGAGTCTCTTTAAAGAAATTTCAAAGAGACTCAACCCAACTAGCAAAATATAGTCATATAGAAGTTGAGACAACGTTTTGCATATAACTTCTAGTCTAAATTGGTTGGTCATATAAACGTAAGGTAAACGGTTATAAAAGGCGAAATTGGCGCAAATTATAAGACTTATTGGTGAGATAAAGGTTAAATAAAGGTTTGCATGGCGACTTACATCGTTTACTAAAGGTATTGTAACGATTAAGGAATGACCAAAACGTTGTATAAAGAGTACAACAAAAACCTTTACGCGACCTAAATATCAAATAAATGTTTTATAACTGACCATTTTGTTTTATAGAAGGTTTAGTGTAACCCTTACTCATTGCTTATCGGACTCTTAAGTTACGTAAATGTTTTTAAGTTTTATTTATAAAACTGCTTCTGACATTTATTTTAGATACGTGCAAAACTTGGTGTGTGTGTGACAAAAAAATGTACGGAAAAATAATACAAGGTAATTTTATAAGTTTTGTAATAGAAATTATTGGTCTATATATTGAGCGTTTGCACATTTGGCGTGAGCTGAATTCGTATGGGAAGGTCACTTTACCGTTAAAGTTTATGATGATATACAGTTTTTTGCTGTCGCGCTCTTAATATATCCGAAATAATTTTAATTTATAACAATATTTCTTCATATTTTATTATGGTTAAGGTTAGCCATTTTGGAACAAGTCACGGATTTATACTTATACGACTACTATATAACTTTATCTTAAGTAAAGGTTTTTATAACGACTACAAATTGTCCGCCATTACTAAGCCGCCATTAC